>VSMD01059851.1:0-153184 GCA_008750895.1 Mirza zaza
GTTGGGCAGCAGGCACACTGTTTAATAGAGAGGTGCCACACATACCATGCATGATTTCTAAATGAATAGGATTTATCAAGATATATTAACACAAAAGCCATATTATCATAACTTCATCTTTCTTAAAGGACTCAACACCAGAATTGTAGAATGTCTTCTGGTCACTGCAATGAATCACAAATTACAAGCTTTGGAATAACTTAGACCTGGGTCCAAACTCCAATTGCTAGCAGCTCATTTTGGCAAGTAACTAAATTTCTCCAAGTCTCAGTGCTTCTGTTTGAAAATGAGAACAAAAATATCTCCCTGTTAGGGTCACCATGAAGCACGGTAAGTACCTCTCACAGCAGGAGACACATGAACAGCTGTGTGGCATCCACAGAAGAGTGTGGCTGAAGACAGAGATTATAGTCTTCATTTAGGAACAAAATAAACAAACAAACAAACAAAAAAAAACAAGTTTATATGCCAGAACTGGAACTGCTTGTTGTACTTCCACAAACATGACACTTCACTTTTCTGAATTTTAGTTTCCTCATCTGTAAAACGACCCCATCTAATCCAAGGGGATTTCCAGAGGAGTCTGACAGAAGAGGCTTTATCCCACAGGGCTGCTGTGAAAATTAAAAATCAAATGAATGAACACATATGTAAATGTTTCACTGAGCTCAATGCCTGACATAAGTGTTTAATGAACTTTAGCTACTGAGTACCAGAACACAATACAACCAAATTCAAGAAAGAGTGGAGTATTGGAGCATTTTGACTACTTTAACATAATGCCTCTGAGAGCTTCTCACATACATAGGTAAGCGTTTCTGGTACTATAAATACAATGGATGTTTAGCTAATAGTTAAATGATGAACTTAATAGAAATGTCTATAACTGTCATTCCCAAACTGAGTGCGCCAAGACACCCCAAAGCACTAGAGTGAGCTCCAAGGAAATGGTGGCATTACTTTTGAAGGAAGCAACAAAACTCAAAATCTGTCTAACTCCACACCAACTACTGGCCTGATGTAGTTCACAGTTTCTACACTGAATCATGCTACATGTCTTCCCACAACATATTACCTTTGCAAAGTTGGCTATTTAGCAGTTGTTGTGATAAAAAAGTAACAGGAGAAAAATCAAAACCGAACAGAAAATGAGAGTGATCATGTACAATCTGAATTCAAGGTTTGAGAAGTTTTACAGTGCCCAACAGGTGCACATATCATTTATAATTGTGGTTCCTTAAGGAACAAAAGCATTTTTTTCTCACAATTCATACAGAATGTTCTTTCAAACAATCACAAAGTTATTAAGACATAAATACTCAGTTGTTCAGACATAAGTACTTAGCAAATGGAGCAGTTAGGTTTTTCTTTTAGTGTAGGAGGCACTGTAATTGAGACACTAAAGGTGCTGTCAATTGCAAAACTTGGGAATGCAGATTCAACCAATCACAGATCAAAAATATCTGGAAAAAAACTGCATCTGTTCTGAACATGTACAGACTTTTTTCTTGTCCCTATTCCTTAAGCGATACAGTATAACAACCACTTTACACTATATTAGGTATCATAAGTAATCTAGAGATGATTTAAAGTATACAGGAAGGGCCAGGCACGGTGGCTCACACCTGTAATCCTAGCACTCTGGGAGGCCAAGAGGGGAGGACTGCTTGAGGTCAGGAGTTCGAGACCAGCCTTAACAAGAGCAAGACCCCCGTCTCTACCAAAAATAGAAAGAAATTACCTGGGCCACTAAAAATAGAAAAAATTAGCCAGGCATGGTGGTGTGCACCTATAGTCTCAGCTACTCAGGAAGCTGAGGCAGGACGATTACCTGAGCTCAGGAGTTTGAGGTTGCTGTGAGCTAGGCAGACACCACAGCACTCTAGCCCAGGCAATGAAATGAGACATGGTCTCCAAATAAATAAATAAAGTGTACAGGAGGATGTGCATATGTTATATGCAAATACTATGCCATTTTATATAAGAGACCTGAGTATCCATGTATTTTGGCATCCATGGGGGTCCTGGAACCAATCTCACCTCCCTCCAATACCAAGAGACGACTATATTCTAAAATAAAAGGACTTCTACAAAGAATTGTATACTTTCTTCTCAAACTGTAAGAGAAATTATTAGAGCAGTTGGAAGAGACTGATAAATAAAAATTTCTCACAAAAATGAGACTTTTGGGGTTCAATTTTAACAGCATGTCATGAAATATGTAGCACTGTCGTTAGCTTGATAAACTTCAATCTAGATACAATTTTTTCACATGTAACTTCTAAAGACATCTTTCAGACTAAACATTGTTTCAAAACTGTTGGATAGAACTTAGTTTCATGATATAATATTACTCTGAAATGCTTGTTGTCCTGGCATAATTATTAACAGTGCCCCCTTCCACTCTCAGAATTATTCAATCTGGATAATTACACAGCCACCCTAATTTACAAGCCAATTACACCCTGAAGAAATCAAGGTATGAATGTCTGTAGCTATGCAAGAATGAAAAGTGTAATACCAAATTTCCGTTTTCAAAAACTCAATTATCAGACACTTAAAGACAAGGCTAGTACCAGATGCCCACTAATATTCTTCTAACCCACAGTCCTGTGGCTTTGAGGCCACTGGGAGGTAGACAGCAAATCAGCACCCCCAGCTGCCAAAGCTACTGATGAGTGATGCTCTCTGCACCTTACAGATTTCATGTATGTGTCACTAAGTTGTTATCAACTTGCAACAATAAGCCCAGGGCACTTAAAAGCCACAACTTAAGCATTACAGGAGGTATCCATGTAATGAAAACACTTGTACCCTCCTCAATATTTTGAAATTAAAAAAATAAGCCAAGCAATAACTTGGCTTTACTTATTTTAATGAAAAAAATACCATAAGAAAAGCAACTCCTGAATTCTAAATTCTCATTTGTTCAAAGGCCTTTCATGTTTCATTTTAAAGTAGCTAGTATTGGATCCTTTCACTGATTCTATCCATTTTTTTCTTGTACACCCACCCCACAACCTGCCCTTAGGTAAATTCTAATTATCTTCCTTCATACAAAACAATACTTCTTATTCACAACATATTTTTTCTTCAGAAGAAATGCAGTAGCTGGCTAGTTTTTACGCTGACTCTCTTCTCTTTTTCTCTAAATGATGAAAGTTGCAAAGATTTTTTTTTTCTAACAAAACCTCTCATGCTTCAGGGTAAAAAAAAAAAAAAAGAAAACAAAAGATCTTCTGACTTAGTAAAATACAGGCTCTCAAAGAATAAGCATATTTATGTTTGAGTTTTCCATAACATCCACAGGACAGAAATACTACAAACAACTCCAGGTAAATAGAGGGAAATATACAATATCCCTCTGAGTTCATTTCTGAAGAACTGTGCTTTAAATGTGACATTATTTCAAAACAAAATTAATTTGCTGGTTTCACCCTTGCTTTTTCCTCACACTTCACTACTTTCTACATTTGAGGCCCAAGATGAAGGTAAATGACAGCAGAGTATTACTACGCAGGTAGGCACACTCCTAGGCCCCACAGCCTGGTAGCACTGACTCGGGATTCTGAGATCCACGCCCAGGATTCTACATCTCTTACAAGTCTCTGTCTGGGTCAAGATCCTTATGTACAACATGTTTGAGGTCTATTGAGAAAAAAAAAAAGTGCCTCAGTGCAGAAGAGAAAGAGAAGCTTACATTGATTGAGTGAACAATCCATCTATTTATTTCTGACAATTTTGAGCACAAATGTATTAAACACACACACACAAAATGAGAAACAGCTATGGGGGAGACTGACCAGACAGATTCTTAAGAAGTCTTCCTGCATGTGGGTAGGAAGAACCTCGGGCAAGAGCACAAATCGGAAATGGCCCAGTGTTCTTCACCGTGGAGTATATGAACAGTTCACTCAGCAGGAGCAAGGAGTGGGAACTCAGTTGCAAGAGAACATCCTAGCTCGTTTTCATGATTATTTTTCCTACTGCAATACCTTCCCCAAATTTGTTTGATCTTAGTAAAGAACTGCCATTGGCTCATTGTTTTCTTCAGTTCTCTCATTACCCAGCTTAGAATCTATCTTCCAGGTAAATAACATGCTTGACAAAGGACTACAGCTTCTTGCTCCACCAGCTGCTTCTTCAGCATAACCAACTGGTAAACCCCCAAACCTAGACAAACTCACTTACCAATGATAAAGATTTTTTTGCTTGATCAAACTTAAGTCAGTCTCCGGTACATTCTCCTACATCCATGTATGTACTTCCTTATATTAATAAAATCTGGTTTTAGCAAGAATCCTGCTAAGAAGTCAGTTTAGCCAGAACCCCCAGCATCTGTATCTGATGGTCCTCCATAGGTAGTTGGGATCTTCATCCTCCACCATTCCCCAGGTGGTGTGTCTGGTCACCCTGGCCTGTCTTCAGCAAGAATTCTGTTAGGTCAGTTTAGCCAGAATCCCCCATACCCCTGATGTTTCCTCTTAATAGCTGGTTCCATCCATTGGAAGATGGATGGGTGGGTGGTTCCATCCACCTACCTCCTTGACTATAAAGTCCTACTTACCCATGCTGTGTTAGGAGTTGAACCCAGTCTCACTCCCCTACTGCAAAATCCCTACACCTACCAAGACAGTCCTGAATAAAGGCTGCCTTCCATTTTGAACAAGTACCATAAATAATTTCTATTTAATACCATCTCTATCCGTCCTGATATGTAAGCACCAGAGCACCATGGAGAGTGCCCTGCAGCAGGCAGATCAGTCAATTACCAGAGCAATAATTACCACTTGCAAATGCCCCTCAGCACTGCCTAGAAAGCATCTAC
Source organism: Mirza zaza (assembly GCA_008750895.1). NCBI lineage: Eukaryota > Metazoa > Chordata > Mammalia > Primates > Cheirogaleidae > Mirza > Mirza zaza. The sequence continues at coordinate 4,829 of VSMD01059851.1, forward strand.
CTTTTTCTGATCAACCTTTTACAAACTCTTCAAACCTCCAGCCTCCATCTCTTCTCCTCACCTGTGCTCTCAATATATTCTCACCCCCTGTACCTCACAAAGAAAAGAAACTCCCTCACACCAGAACTCTCCACTTCCTGCTACTCAACTTACAAACCTACCACACTTCTGTACCCTCTCCTCACAATAAAAAATAAAGGAGGTCTCTCTTCCTATCTTTGGAGACATGCCTCTTGTATTCTTCTACTCATAGGGCCACTGTGAAAAAACGCACATTCTAATCTGTGCATTGCAAAGCAGTGTCTGGAACCTTAAAAGATATTCAATGAGTAATAGGTGTTTTCACTATTAAGGTTTCCAATCGAATTGCATCCAGTGGGCAATCCAAGGACGAAATAATCAATCTTACATTTGATTATCAGATAAGCCTATCTTCAAACAAAATTCTGTTATCACCTCCCCTCAAACGCACATATTTATTCTCCACAAGAAAAACCGACCCCCTAGGCTAGTATGAAGAACAAAAAAGGCACCAATATTTTCTCACCTTTGCTGACTTTCAAACTACTCAGACCTATTGTTAAATGATGGGGCACAACAGGGAAAATGAGGTCCCTCTCCATACTTGCTACCATACAGTCAGTTACCCATTTTTCTTTCAGGAAACTATAACTTAAGGAATTTAAATGGACTAGAACATTTGGATCACAGTCAAAGTGCATACCGTACACCTCGCTGCCAATATCTAAATCACAGGGGGTATGCGGGACTCCATTAGAGAAGCCGTACAGTATGCACATTCACAAGACTCATAGTCATCTTCCTTCTATAGGCAGTCTTGGCAATTAATTTCTCAAAAAAAAAAAAAGGCTAGATAAATTTATACAGAGTGAAAAAGGCCTGTATTACTTGTTTAAACCAGGAACACAAACAGGCTCTTTTCTCCTTTCTGTGTTAATATTCTTAAGACCCCCTCACTCAAAACCCTGGACAGCCTGCAGAATTTTGATTTCAGCCATCCAGGTAAGCTTGCTGGTTCAGGTTGGAACCTCTGTACTGGCTGCTCATTCGAGATAAATTTTTAACAATGAATAGAATCTTGGTTACCACTTTCCATCAACCCATCTAGAGCTCCCGATATCGGCTCAAAAATTTATCCTTTTAAGTTACATGTCTTTTAGAAAAGTCAGAGATATATTTCCTGAGTCACCTTTTAGGAAGATCATCCTTCAAGTTTCACTGCATGCAGGTAAAAGCTAACCCCAAGCCCAAGTCATTTTATAAAAGCTAGTACATTATTATGTCAACAATATAGTAAGGACAAAAATCTCAAAAAAGATAATTACTAAATTAAATAAAGTTAGCCTTAAAAAAAGCATGTTATGTCGAGAACCTCTATTTGGGAATTACTGGCCTATAAGGTTTGATTGCCAGGCACCAAGGGCAGAAGGAGTTGTTTTTATTACCCATAAAACTTTTTAAACTGCCAGATATCATGAAAAATGTGGAAGATTTCCTAAAAGAACCCCAATTTTCACCTTCTCAGGAAAATTTGGAAGGCCTCACAACACTGGCCTGGCCCTGCCAGCGTGGGCTAAAGCTGAGTGGCGCCTGCCTCGGTCAGGCTCCCTGCTCTCTGGCTCACCAAGGCCCACCCTTCCTTCCCATTTGTCTCAAATCCAGGCAGACTTCACTAGTTTAAGGGACTTAACTTACTCCTGTAGACATCTGTGTTTTGGTCCCTGTTTTAAGGCATTGTCTGGATCCCGGGTATAGTAGAGAGTATGGGGATATGTTATTTGCAGTAGTTAGCAGATGTTGATTCTTCAGTTGAACAAATCTCAGGTGGTTTCTGAGAAAAGGTTTTGCAAAAAGTAGATGGGAGGGTTTAATAAACCAGGTGCTGGGGAGCTAGCAGAGAGGAGGCAGGGAAGAAAACAACAACACATTTTACCCACCAAGAAATTTTGCCTGATTATCAGCTTTGTTTTTCTTTTTCATGAAAGTTATGTTGTGGAATGAGAACTGGACTGATTTCTTTTTATTTTATTGTATTTATTTATTTTGATACAGAGTCTTACTCTGTCACCCAGGCTAAAGTGCAGTGGTGTCATTGTAGCTCACTGCAACCTCAAACTCCTGGGGCTCAAGTGATCCCCCTGCCTCAGTCTCCTGGGTAGTAGCTAGGAATACAGGCACGAATCACCATGCCTGGCTAATTTTTCTATTTGTTGTAGAGATGGGGTCTTGCTCTTGCTCAGGCTGGTCTGGAACTCCTGACCTCATGTGATCCTCCCATCTCGGCCTCCCAAAGTGCTAGGATTACAGGCATGACCAGGCCAGACTGATTTCTTAATCTAAGCGTATTTTAGAAGACAATTTAGTTCTCACCCTCCTGCTCTCTTGGTGAGCCACAAATATCCAACGATTCTAATCGTCGTTTGTCAACTTTCCTCTGGGTGTTGCCTATAACAACATGTTCTCTCAGTGATTCCCCCACCCAAACTGCTCTGAAGTCAGCACTGTCTAATTTCACTGTTCTGCTTTCATCAACATCGGGTGAGCTCTAATAGAATAAACCCAACATTGCCCCAGAGCTCAACGTTCCATCTCCCAACTGTGCAAAAGAGAAAGCAGACAGACTTCCTCCAGGCTGGGGGAACATGAGAGTGAAACACAGATGGATGCTTCGGTGCCTCTAGAGCTGGGTTTTAGCCAACACAGCACAACTTAATTCTCCAGAAACCAATATTGGGAAAACCAAAAGCATCAGATCACCAAAATCACAAAAACAAGAACTCGATACACTGCTTGCTAATATATGCACAGATGAATGCATTTATGTGGATCATACTTATTCCAGGCTTGTGTGGCAGAACAGAATCCTGTTAGAATCACAAGCCTGGAGGGCTCATGGCCGAGCTTGCCAGCCACCTGCCAGCACAGAACCTATTTACACACATGCTTTCTCACGCAGATTAGAAGCAACTCAGTTTTAAAAGACATACACTTTGAAAAAAGCCTGTATTAGACCTCGGGTCACCTATAACAAAGTCAGGAAATCCTTCCACAAATCAGGTGCTTTTCTTATTTCTCTCCATTTTAGTCATCAATTTAGATTTTAGGCCGGGCGTGGTGGCTCAAGCCTGTAATCCTAGCTCTCTGGGAGGCCGAGGTGGGCGGATCCTTTGAGCTCAGGAGTTCGAGACCAGCCTGAGCAAGAGCGAGACCCCATCACTACTATAAACAGAAAGAAATTAATTGGCCAACTAGTATATATAGAAAAAATTAGCCGGGCATGGTGGCACATGCCTGTAGTCCCAGCTACTTGGGAGGCTGAGGCAGCAGGATTGCTTGAGCCCAGGAGTTTGAGGTTGCTGTGAGCTAGGCTGATGCCACGGCACTCACTCTAGCCTGGGCAATAAAGTGAGACTGTCTCCAAAAAAAAAAAAAAAAAATTTAGATTTTAGGTGGATTTTGTTAACTGGTAACTAATAGCCATGAATATGAGAAGTTCTAGAGCTGTGTTATACAAAGTCCTCAACATCAGGAACCCCAACAACCCAACACTCAACTGTCCTCCAAAAGCCACAAGCCAAAGGCCTGCACAGAGAGGGAGGCCAGGCACAGGCCGTCACCCTCAGGGTGCTGGACCACCATCAGGACAATCATGTCCATGCAAATTATGATTCATTCATTAACACCTTTCCTTTTTCAGAAGCCTCCATAGCTTTTTAGCTGTGAAGCCCAAAGATTTTGAAAGGAGATTCTGAATATTGACCCTCTAAAATCTGCATTCTCATCGATAGCTTTTCTAGTGGGCTGACTCACTTCCCAATCAGACTTAACAGGAAACATAGTTTACCAAGCTTCTGGTGAAGAAAAGCTCTTTATTAACACTCAGGTCTTCTATTTTAAAATGCCATTGGCTTCTCCCATCCTCTTCAGGTTACAAACAACCAAGGACCCTTTGCCCTTCATACTTATTGGCTTACAGAAAGACATATGCATCATATAGGCCCTTTATATTTACAAAGATGCCAAATCCCTTCACTAAGTTGAAGGACTAATTCCTTCTCTTTCTGAAATAGGCACCATTTGCCATGTTTTATATATGGCATATAAATGGTAAAGTCTTTGAACATTCAGGTAACCAATTTTCTTTGATATCTCCAAAATTCATTATCTCAAAGTTTTGATATAAGGGGTGGAGGAAGAAACACTCCTAGGCCAGGCGTGGTGGCTCATGCCTATAATCCTAGCACTTTGGGAGTCTAAGGCAAGAGGACTGATAGAGAATAAGAGTTTGAGACCAGCCTGAGCAAGAGCAAGACCCCATCTGTACAAAAAAATGGAAAAATTAGCCAGGCATGTAGTCCCAGCTACTCAGGAAGCTGAGGCGATCACTTGAGCCCAGGAGTTTGAAGTTGCAGTGAGCTACAATGGCACCACTGCACTCTAGCCTGGGCAATAGGGGAGAGACTCGGTCTCAAAAAAAAGAGAAAAACACACACCACCCCTGTTATAAGAAAACAACAATGGGCTGGGAGGAGTGGCTCACACCTATAATCCTACCACCCTGGGAGGCCAAGGCAAGAGGATCCCTTGAGCTCAGGAGTAGCCTGAGCAAGAGTTGAGACCCCATCTCTACCAAAAAGGGAAAAAAAACAAAAATCAGCCAGGCATTGTGGTGCATGCCTGTAGTTCCAGCTACTCAGGAGGCTGAGAAACTGAGCACCCCTCCTCATAATCCCCAAATCCTTCCACAAACAAAAAGAAAGCAACAATGTATTTTCCAAAAACTACGTAGAACAATAAAAAAAACCAAATAACTCACAAAAATCATATCCTGGGTAAAATCTGAAGACAAAGAATGAAATGCAGACCTGAAAGACTGACGTAATAATGTTATATTCTGTGACAATATAGAAATAATACAATTAAAACACTGGAAGAAGAGAGTAAAACAGGAAAGTAGATTAAGCTCACAGATTAATGTACAAGAAATAGATAAGTGTTAAAGAATATCATTAAAAACTGACTACTCAGATAATGTAAGGTTAAATAAGAAATCGGTGAGGTCACTTTTTTAAAAAAAGGGAACCAGTATAACAGAAATTCAAATCTTCAAACTACCAAAAATAAGTTTTTAATAAGTTAAAGAACAAAGACTATACATCTTATCGAGATGAGGCATAGCAAATATAACAATGCTTTTTCCATAACACTTTATCACAATGTATGAAACACAAATGAAAACCTATAGTATGCTGTAAAGTCAGAGTTCTAAGATAGCCTCCAAGATTCCTGCTCTCCGGTGTACATGTCCTATAAAATCATCTCCTCTTAAGTGGAGGCAGGTCATAAATATGATAGGATTTCACTTCCCCGATTAGGTTTCGTTATATGGCAAGGGTGAAGGGAGATTATCATGGGTGGGCCTGACCTAAACAAGTAAACCCTACAGAAAGTCTAGTGACAGAGAAAAAAGTAGTCAAAAACATTCAAAGTAATGAGATTATTCACCTACAGAGAGAGGGCAGGAATGGGCTGGACAGAATGGGGGAATGGGAATGAGATAAAAGGAATGAGGAAGGAATGAGGAAGAAATGATGCCTTCCAAGTATATTTTTCATGTACTTTCAACTTTTAAAACTATGGCAATATTTCACATTGCCTAAAAATAAATAATTAAAATCAAAAAGGATGTGACAGGAATCAAAATCAAATAATATAGTAATAAATGGACCTAACTGTATTACAAATGAATAACAGAAGCACACTGAAGTAGAGAAAAACCTAAATAACTTTAGAAAACAGTACTCTGACCAGATATTCTAATTCTGGAGACAAAAAAAATTATACGCATATACTGTATCCTAGTTTGTAAATTTATTTCTCATTGGAGTATGTGTTAGCATTCTGAAACTACTTTATGTGTAGCTTAGAATTACACAAATAAGTGATTATGGACAATGAGAGCCAGGTTTCTCACTTTCAGAGAAAAGAGTTACAAATAATGGGGAAAGCTAGAATAAACTCTATAATTTTAAATATATTAATATAAATGAGTACGTCTGTGTATACATATGTATTTCCCAGCTCTATCTGCTGAGAAGGGCTAGTGGTAATGACATCCCAATAGCAATAAGCACATCTAGCGTCAGATTTTGGTTTCTGTATACCTTTCTCCAATAAAAAGAACTAGACCTTCTTGGAGAAATAGCTGATTCCAGGATTGGAGCAGGAAAAATTCAAGGTAAGTCTGAAACATCCTATGTTGCCAAAAAGAAAGAAATTACTCCAAAAAATGGGAACATGTTAAAAGAACAGATGAGCCAAACTTAAGGGGCCCCCTGTGGCCAAATCTGGAACAATTTAAGCAACACAGTAAGAGATTATAACCCATAGAATAAATAACCATGAGTTCATACTGATATAAATTACTGAATAAATAATGAGGGGAGAAGGGGCAGCTCTTCTCTACAGTAGAATTCCAACTAGTAAATGAAAGGATGATGGAAACAGAAAAATCACTATTTGGCCAATAGCACAGCAATAATTCATCTAGGCAGGAAATCAACAGATGCTAAAATTAACAAACAAAAGTATGATGAGAAGCAGGATATTCAAAGAGTTGCAAATTACCTCCCCACAAGATACTTATTAATTACAAAGGGAAAAGTTATAGCTTTACTGTGGAGAAAGCTGGCAGGCACCACCTTAACCAAATGATCAAGTCAGTAATGAGACACACAGATAACCATATGCATGCTGATACAATGCACTCATATGTACACGGTATCACTTCTGTGGTGTTCTTGCCAAAAATGCACAGCCTGAATCAAATCCACACAAACCCAAACTGAGGAAATGGCTGGTCAGTAATCTCCAAAATAAGGAAAGTCAAGAAAAACAAAGACAGGCAGAGGAACTATCCCAGCTTGCAAGAAACAGAGGAGACAGGACAACTAAATGCAATGTAAGAACCTGAATTGGATCTTGGACCAGGAAAAGAGCACTGTTGGGACAATTGTCCCAATAGTGATAGTACTGTATCACTGTTAATTTCCTAGTTTTGATTACTGCACTATGGTTATGTAAGACATTAACATTTGGGAAAGGTGGGTAAAAGTTACACAGAAACTCCTTATACTAGTTTGCAACTTTTAAGTCTGAAATTCTTTTATTTCAATAGATTTAGAAGGTACAGTGTTTTTTGTTACCCGAATCAACTGTATAATGCTCAAGTCAGAGCTTTTAGTTTACCCATCACCAGAATAGTGTCCATTGCACCCGATGGGTAGATTTTTTCCCCCATATCCTGCTCCCACTTTTAAAATTCTTTTAAAATTAATCTTGCCACCTACAAGATATGGGCTGATAGAAGATATACACAGATGATTTGGCCACATGTTAAAGCCACAGCTTGATGCTGGGGTAGACACACGGAACTATTATTGCCAACTTAATGGTGAAATGGCTAGGGTAAGAAAGAGGCTAAGAAATACTAGCACAGCTTCAGAACAGCCATCCACATCAATCTCTAGTTTATAACACTACACAAGGCATTTCACTCAATTGGCATTTTGAATATACTTCCTGCGGGTAAGAAGGTGTGTGTGCATATGTGTATCTTGTCACTTTAACTTCAAGGTAAACGCTTCAGGGCATGAACATGTCATCTATTTTTACATATCCTATGTCTGGTAATGTGATCTACACAGAATAGGGATACAATATAGCTTACTGATGACATGTGCCTATTACTTCAAAAGAATTACCTGAAATAACAGTGGAACTCAAAGAGTTCTTGTAACTCCTGAATGATTCTCCTGTTCCCTCTATTGTGTTCGGTAAAAGTTTTTCCCTAAAAGACCTTTGAACTCCCCTTTACATATGCAGGCTTTATAAAGTATAGAATAACAGGAGTAGGGAGCAGGCAGCATAGATAAGTAGGGTGTTCCAATGCAGAATTTCCAGGTGTTACATGAGTATTCCTGAGCAAATTTTTTCCTTCTGTTAATTTAACTGAGCTAAAAAACAAGAGTTGACTTTGTAGGGGTGACTATGAAGTTCCAACTATGTTACTGGTTCCATTTTCTTCCACGTGGGCTCTACTTGCTCTACAATGGTGTCTGGCAAATAGGCGCTCAATGAGTACCTACAAAATGAATAAAATCTGCATAGTCTTGATATGCTTTTCCCAGCCAAGAGTCTAGAAGCATACCAGACCACTCTTCTAAGACACTAATAACCTATTTCTTTGATAACAGTGGAGGGATATGGGAAAGGGCCACTACATAAGACTTTTCATTTTAAGTCATTTTAGGTTTCAAGAGTAACCTAAAATTATCATGCAATTTTATGAATAAAAACCAAATCACCACAATGATTTTAACATCCTTCAAATAATTGTTAATTAAACCATAAAGATAAATCTCAGGTCAAATTAATACCCTTTCTCTCTGGAAGGAGAGAAAGTACTAGCAATTTAATAAATTTTGGTTTTATACCTGTATTTCTTTGACCAAACTTACACACTATAGAAACATGAAAAATACAATTTCGTGTCAGCTCTGAAAACACTGCAGATCTCTTATCATGGTGGTGGTTTCCCCACAAATTTTGCTCCCATCTCACTTCATGTGGTTCAGATAATCCTTTCATAATCAGGCTCCTTTTGAATTTGATTGCTTTTTGTCAGCTTTCTCCCCCCTAGTTACTGAAAAGATACTCATTATTTTGGGTCAGACCCTGAGGGTGGAATATGAAGTCCAAGAACAGAGGTCAAAGGTCTTTCATAATTTTGGTCCAACAAAACACTCTCCATACAAAAAGTGAAGCTCACTGTTTCCTGAAGATGGTCTCCTTCCTCTTGCCTCACACATGGGCCACCTTCATTGATCATTCCATCTTTAGAGGCACTGCCTCAGTCTACCTCACCCCATGTGACACCCAGTCTTGGAGTAGCCAAAGAGATCCACCAGGAAATGCTGCTGGCTTTATTTTCTGACAGTGTACATATTTTCTGTTGTTTTTAATCAAATTCGTGTACTAAGCAAATAAGATACATAAACCAAATGGTTTGGTAATATCTGAAATGAGCTTTTATGGCTTTATAAGGAAAATTGCAGGATCTTAAACACCGGCTTATCCTACAAGCCCAAATGAAAACTGACCAAAGGGCACTCATTTTATTGGCATCTTGATTGGTTCCTTTCCACAGCACGATGTTCTTCCAGAAAGTTAGGACAACTGAGTTTTAAGAGACTTTTGATATCTTTCCTTTTAGGAAGTAGACTATTTTCAGAACTCTGAAGTTCATTTTGTAAAGGGGGAAAAGAAGCCTATGAAATGCTGAATCTAAAATAAGGATAAGTTCGTTGAGAAAACAGTTTGAACTCTCATCTCAAGCTCCTCCTCCTCAAGAACATTTTCCATATTTGCACAATAATCTCTTGCTTCTTTAAATTCCTATAGCTCTTACAGGCAGCACCTTACCATCTAGAACTCACTCTTACAGTGCCAATCCTAATTATTCATTGCTTCCTGATGTCCCTCTTGGGATCTAACTAGATTACACATTCTTTAAGGCTGGAAAACAGACATCTCCTCTTTCTACCCACCCTTAAGGCTGGCATCGTATGGGCAGTAGTAGGTAGAGAATTCTCATTGACTGTTTCCATGGAAAATTGTTAGAAAGCAATGAAATAATCTTACAAAACAAGGTAATATGGAAGAAAAAAATAGCTATTACATTGGCGATTTCCTTTTTATCATCAATGCATAAGACTGCTCCTTGGTTAAAACAAATTTCGGTTCAAAAGTTCAATAAAGCAAAGTAAAGGGACGATATCTGACCTGCTTAGGTTTCCTGGGAAAAATTTAGTGTCAGAAGAAACAAGCAGTGATTAAGCAAAAAACAAATATACTGGGATACCAGATCTTTTAAAATATTAGTTTCTTGTTAGAATCAAAGCTAATTATTTCAACATAAATATGGAAAATGATGAAAGATAAGGAAAAGGATTCTCCTGCTTCCACACTGTGCTTGAGCATCCCACTTACAAAGCATTAGAGTAAAATGCAAGAAAATAATTAGTAATTTCAAAGCATTCAACCTAAAATCTTTTCCCAGCTGATAAAAGCCAAAACTGCAATTACAACAGAGTATATCTATTATTCAGAACTGCAATGACTGAGCCAAAAATACTGAACCGATTTCCTTGCCGAAACGCATTACTGACATATTTCTGATCGTATGCTATTCTAGAAAACGATCTTACAAAAATCTTCCCTGAAACGAAGTTCTTGTTTTTATAGGCCGTCCATGAGCTTTGATTTAATCTATTCCAGTCACTTTGGGAGGTAGAGATTATTCTAACAAGAAATTACATAAAGCAAGGAAAATGTTCTGGGGGCAGGGTGGTGGGGGATGGAATAAAGAGATGTCTGTATACAATGACCATGATATAACTGACAGGACCATACCTAAAGCAGGATTGACCAAACTCCTGTGACCCACAAACTCCTTTAACAGGAACGATGTTAAGTCCATGTTATTAGTGGGTTTTTTTTACAAAAGCATTTTTTTTCCCACAGTACATAAATGATTAAGTAAAAATACATACTTTGGCTTAGCATCATTCTATTGAACTAATAGTTCATTTTTAAAACCATCTTTAATAGTCCTTATAAAGATAAATTAAAATACATCATACAATGTTCAAGTAACTTCAAGGAAAGGTGATAAAGAAAATTTGGGGGTTGGCAGGTGGGATTTAAGTGACTGAAATTTCTTGTGGCCAGTTTAGCTGAACTTATTTCTGATTAACCATCAAGAGGATAAGAGCTTCCAGCCAACCATTCACACCCACTGTCCTTTCACAAAACCGAATCAGGAGAGAGAAGACAATAGCATCCTGGCAGGCCGGCAGCCCCTCAGCTGTGTTTGGCAGTGTTCTTCCGGCCCAGGAAGCAAGCCCAGGGCCCCCACTCACCCCGCCAGACCCCTGGCCAGCCCCTTGACCCTGAATAACCGTGCAGCCAGACCTCTCCCCAGCTAAGTCTCCAGTTTATACTTGAGTAGAAAAGGGAGATCATAAATCCAGTAAACTTCCTCTTTAAATCAGGACAGTTTCTTTGCCAGATGTTCATTTTTACTGGCTTTTTTTCACCTAACAATGGGAGTGGGGGAACAAGAACACATTCACTATACCAGCAATTTTCAAATAGCAACACCGAGAGAGAGCAGGAAGAAAGCTCACCCCACCACCTTGGCTGTATCCCCACAAACAGGACAATGCAGAGGGCAAGGCTGGGGAGGGAGGGACACAGTGGGCCTCTAAAACAGCATTATTTGAGACAACTGGCAGGCAAGATGGAAGGGATAAAAATACTGTAATGCACTGATGATTTTTTTTTTCCCCATTTTTTTGACACAGCCAGATAGTACTTGGCCAGCTTCACAACACATTTGCCTTTCCATCCCCACCCATCTGTAATGTTTTCTTTTTTCAATCAGATGTTCTGTTCACACACGGGTCCATAAACAACTTGCTTGGAACCTGATAATCTTCCTCTTGGTTTTTGTTTTTTTAACTCCATAAACTGTTTCCTGAAAACAGAGTTTTAGCCAATGTGTAAGGTGAGGCCGAACGTGACTTTCAAGTTTGGGCCGTCGCATGGAAGCAACAGGTTTTTTTAAGTTTCTCCAACACACACGCTGTGGGCAGCAAAAGCTGAAGAGAAGCATCTGCAGCCTGTGCACGCAACAGAGCTGTTAAATTCTTGGCTCACACACAACAGACAAGAAGTCGGCTCAGAGGCCAAAGACTTCCAGGAAAGTTTATGTTCAGGGAGATCACGAACTGCAGCAGCCAGCTCAAGTCCTCGCAGAATCTGCCCGAGCATGGTGCTGTACGTTTGTTGGTTTTCAAAGAAAAAAATGAACATAAATGCCATTATCTCTGCATTTCCTTTTCCCTTATCTTTCTAGGACCGAATTGCCTCCCCATCCAACTTCCCATTGTAAACCCATTCCCTGCTGCTGGCTTCATGCGCTTCCACTGTACCCAATTCCCTCCCCCTTCCCTTTCTTGCAAGTTTACTCATCACCCCAACCATGGCAAAATTAACATGTTTAAGACTTTTTTAGTACAATTTTTAAATCTCCCCCAGTAATAGGCAAAGCCAGTGATGTAGCATCTGTGTTTCTAAATTACAGAGAATGGAAAAGGTCTGTTATACTTTTTCTTTGCCAATATGTAAGTAGCCACCACATGATGCTAATTAAAAGCCCATTCTGTTCTCTGCGGTTTATCACTAAAATATAGGTGATATCTTTTATATCCCCTAGTGGCAACATTCTCAGTTCAGTTACTATGTCTTTAGACTCTCTCGATGGATTTTGGCTGACAAATTTTTTTTAAATTAAAATTCTCAGTGATGCAAACTTTGGACATGGAATCTTTGCCAAGTCGTCTTCAGGATACCATCTAAGGTCAAAATGCAAACCACACATTTTTCTTAAACTTGTTTCAGTTTAAAATGTTCGCTACTAGAGTCAAGGAAATATCATCAATGTATGAGGTAGAAAGCTTACATTCTGCTTCCCACATCCACTCCTCTAAAGGAAAATACTGTGAACTGCAGTCCACAGCCTTTGCAAGCACTGTGTCACACAGACAGTAAGCACAGAGGATCATCAGCCATCCTGCCGGCTCTAGCTTGGATCTTCTGATTATCTTGGTCCTTCTTTCATGCCATTCATTTTCCTGAAACACCTGAGTGCATTTGCCGCACTAATCTCATCTCTTACTGGTAGAGGTAGCTCGTGAGTGTTTCCTCCACTGCGATGTGTTTCTATACCCAGCCCCTCCCTAAAAAGAGAGGGCTGGAACGCAGACACTCGTGTGTAGAGAGCATGAAGGGAAAGCAGACAGACAAGCTGGGGCCCCAGAACTGCCAAATAAAGGAGGCTTTATTTCCCAGGTGGAATATCTTCCTCCTTTTCTGGGTGCTGCCTTCACCTTTCCATCTGTTCTGACAGCCAAGAATCATTTTGTTGTTGTATCCTTCCTTTGAACCTCAGTTTTTTCCCCATTGCAAAGAAAAGCCCTGCTGTTCCTCCCTGCAAAAGCACTTCTCATGGTTTTAGCCTGTGAGCAAGCAGTAGCTCTTTCTCCTGGGCTAGAGGGAGGGTGCCCACCAGGGTCTACCATCCCACAGGCATGACCACACCTACGCCCCACCTGGTGCACTGTGAACTCAGACACTGTGTGAAGCTCCACCCTAGAAGCCACTTCACACTTTTTTGGTGGCTTCGTCCTCTCTTTATGTGAAAGACTATCATGAAAGTGTTCCTCTGACCCCAGCTACCATCTATTTTCTAGGAATTCCTCAGTACTTCGTACCCACTAAAGAGATCTTTCCTACTTCCTATGGATTTATTCCTTTTCTGTCACTTCAGGGGGAAGAAAGAGAGATAAACCTACATAAATATATGCATTTATATATAATCTGCCCTATATACAGTGCTAAAATATCCATACTCCCTCATTTCATGTCCCAACTGACACCAAAACAATTTACCAGGATCTTGCAGATAGTTTCAAGCCAGTCTAATTTAACTCATAGGCATTATGTGGCTATTAGTTTTAGAGGCAAATTAAGTATTGTGATTAAATACATACAGATATGTATTAATATATATGTATGTGAGTTTATGTATGTGTATACATGTATGTATAACAATCCAGATTCAAAGTGGATACACAATGAGTAAATTCTTTGTTATCTCAGTATTATTGATTTTTCTTACATGACCACGTCTTGGAAAAACAGCACTTTTGATTGAACAAGTCTCACTGGTGTGACCAATGCTTCAATAACAATAAAACACCAAAGGCTTAAGCAGCTAAAAGGCTTATTTGCTGACTTGCTAGTTCTAAGGTTTTCACCAATAGCCTGACCTCTCTTACCCTCAATTGTCAAAAAATAAGATGACACTTGCTGCTACTAACCACTGGCAAGCTCTTTATAAAGACCTCACAGAGGCTGTTTCATCTTGAAAGTGCGAAATTTACTTTAACATCTATAAATCGCAAACCCCAACAAGATCCAGCATAGGCTCCATTCAATTTAGAGTACTAAAATTAAGCACTTGTAGATATGTAGAAAATGTTCTAAAAGAAATAATTCATCTAAAAGTGTTTTATTATATTCAAACACACATGAGTATAGAGATTATAATGCATTCCCCATGAAGTCAGACCCACTTGTTGTCGAACCTTAACCTTTGCCACATTTTGTTCAGGTTTTTTCATGTATGTTCTAAATAATTTTTTTTTTGATAGTCATAGTATGGCTAGATCGAGAACTTAGGGGTGAAACCCTTGGAAATTGGTTCCATTTGTATTTAAGCCAAAAAATCTAGACTATAAACTATTACTCTTGACTTACTTTCTAATATTTTTAGCTCTGTTATTGATAGGTGATAATGCAAACTCTACTTTGAGATACTAAACTTTCAATGACATATTTGAAAATATTAGAAATTAACTTTTACATGAAATTAAAGCAATCCTTTCACCTAAGTTCAGGAAAAAATTCTGTATTTTTGGATATCTATAATTTATGATTAATGAAAATGACAATATTTTAACTTTTGGAATTAGATTTATTTTTAAGTACCGAGTGCAAAAGAAAAAAGTTGTTGGAAAGCTTACAAAAATTTCAAACATGAATTTCAAACGAGGAAATCAGAACTGTTAAGACCACAAAGTCCCTTTGGGACAAGTTTCCATTGCTTTAGAAAATAAGATTTATGCAAAGGTTATCAGAGGTTGATACACTTATGCTGTGACATCAATACTGATATTAAAACTGCCTAACATGGTATATGAGCAGCACAGGGTGGGTACCCAATAAATATTTGTGGGATGGCATTTATTGTCTGGATTATGCAGAGGAGCCAACCCAATAGCCTATTAAAATAGATAAAACTTGACTTTAATCAGCACACATTGAAGAAAAATCCGTATCTTAATCAGTCTGTTAATGACACATTTCTGTTATATTTTGCTAGAATATTTGTAAACGTTCAAATAGCAGCACTGTGTAAATAACTAGGCTTACTAATGCTGGGCATGGTGAGATAGCTTTTTTTATTGTGAATCTAAGACACCAGAAAACAAAACTACACAAAAAGGGACTTATTTCTTCTCCCGCAAAAAAAAAAAAAATCTAGAGAATTCAGCAGCCAACCTTGAGACTCTTAACCCCCTGTAGAAAGTAAGATCTGAACATCAAGATTCATTATTCATTCATAAGGATATTTCAAAGTACCGTTACAGACTAACTCAAAGAAACATTAACGTACTTTCAAAACCCAAACATCTGAATTCTGAAAGCAAAAGAAAGGTAATAAGAAAGGTTGAGAAAAGGTNAATGCAAAAGAAAATTCAATTAGCTAGAAACTGTCTTTTCTCCAAGTAATCCTAGTTAATTGAGGTTTTTCTGGGTAGGGTAATTCATATAACCCCCCAAATTTATTTCCAAGGCAAGATGCTCACAGCCCAGTCCCCAGCTCTCTATCAACCAACTGCAGCTATGTAAATAGCTCCAAAAGAATTGAATATGATTAAGAACATAAAAAGTTCTCCTTTAATAGAGGGTGACAGGAAGCTCACATCTTGTAACACACAAGCACGCAGTGTGGCAAGGCAACATCCTGTAAATTACACTCATTTCACAGTGATTTCTTTTGCTGATTCAAGAAAGAGAACAAATACCAAAGAGCTGAAAGGTGACAAGAATATCCTGACACAGGCTTGCAAAGGATAACAATCCACTTGAGCTTGGCTCCCGGTAACCATGGGGACCAGCATGCTCCGTTGCTATCTATTTATCTTAGACCTCAAGATATCCCAGTTCTCATCCTTTCCATGAAATCAAGCAATTATTCCCAAAGATGAGGAATTTGCCAATTATACAATAAAATCCCACCTCTCAATATTCTTTTTGAAAATGGCATGCCTCTCTCATGTCTCTGTACCGCTTAAGGTGTGGTTTAATAAATAAAAAAAAATTCAGAGCTTTCTTTTATCAGTGAATTCACTAAGCTTTCTCCCAAACTATTCTTTGCTTATAGGAGGAGAAGGGACGTGGTCTTTCTTCTGCTACAATTTCTAGGTGAAATAGAGCTCCCCCCTACCTGAAAGCAATCCTCTTATTCAAAGAGTCACTAGCTTTCACCTTCATGGAGTATTCTTAGCACACTTACACTAAAAATCTTTGGTTTTTTTAATAACATTATTGGTATGGAAGACACAATGTCAGTTTTCAAACACCTAACAGACAAGTTTTCAAATCATAAGCACAACCACTTTGTATGCTGAAAACTACCCATATCAGAGGATTATTCTAAATTCTAGAATAAATTTAAAAATATAGATATAATAAATACCACCTATTCGTCTGTCACTGGTGAACAACCTTGAAAATGACCATGTGTCTAACACAAGACTTACTGTGAGCGCCCCAGGACATTGCTACGTCCAGCTTTTTGTCAAGACAGGATGCATTAATGTACCAGACACTCCCTATGCCTTGAAAGCACCTTTTTTTCCTTCAGTAAATCTCTTCTGCCTCATTGTTTACAGCCTAAATCCTAAAGCCATCAATCTATCTTTTTGACTAGGCTTTTTCATTGAGAAAAATGGCAGCACAGACTTTTAAAGTTCTGTAAGCAGGAAAAAAAGGTGCTGGGTGCCAAGACCTTGGGCTGAGGCAAATATTTAAAGTCATTCTGTAAATGCTAGGTATCTGATGGAAAACCTGAGAAGCTCTGGAACTGCACACCAGTGGCACTGTTGTAATTCAGCATGTGAGGGAGGAAAAGGCCAAAATAAACCACATGTGAAGTGACCACGGCCATTACCATGGGAAACTACTTAGGAGTCTAGCGAGTGTTTGATTCAATACAATTGACCAGTCTACAGCTGCAGTCGCCAATGGGGGGGGGGGGGGGGCGGTTGTGGGGGGGCTGCAGCCTGGCACCGCTCCATAGCCAGCCAGGAACCAGTCCACACAGCAGGAGGCAAGCGGTGGGCAAGCCAGCAAAACCCCACCCACATCCAAAGCCGCTCCCCACTGTTCCATCACCGCCCGAGCCCGCCCCCAATCAGATCAGCGGAGACACCAGACCCTCACAGGAGCATGATCCCCACTGCAAACTGCACAGGTTGCACGCTCCCCAGGAGAATCCAACGCCTGATGATCCGAGGTGGAGCCCATACAACAACCCACCCCCACTGTCTGTGGAAAAGCTTGGGGGCTGTTGGTCTAGGCAGGGGTCCTCAAACTTTTTAAACAAGGGGCCAGTTCACTGTCCCTCAGGCCGTTGGAGAGTGCGCGCTGTGGGCCCGGGCGAGTTGGCTGCTAAGCAGGACAGGCAGCGGTGGAAAAAACACCCGGAGGGCCGGAAAAATGTGCTAGGCAGCCCGCATGTGGCCCGCCGGCCATAGTTTGAGGACACCTGGGAGGATCCATTCATTATCTGGCCCCAACTCTGCAGACATGTTAAACATGTGTAAACATGTATAGCACGTTAAACATGTATAGCAGGGACTGTAACACCTGCAGCCTGTACGTCTTAGGATCCCAAACAAACTGTACCTTCCTTAGACAAAAACAGGATCCTGGATTGTGAGTAGTTTCTTTTTTTTTTTCCTTCTCCATGGAAACTGTCTGTGTGTGCATTTCTGTGGTTCTCAAGAGGCATCGAATTCTAGCTATTAGCTACAAATAAATAGGTTCAAGAGATGAACAATTCCCATAGTAGTCTAGGAACACATGTGTACAGTTACAGTGCCGGGGCCTTGGCAAGCTCACTGCTAGGGAAGGAGAGCTGCAGAGCAGGCCCACAGTAATGAGCTATTAAACACAAATCATGTCCACATTGAATCTTTCCCCAGGGCTCAGCATCAGGGAGGGGGGCACAAAGGGGACACCACCGGGAGACAGAGCCTGATGCCAATTCTTAAGGGCCCATCCCTGGGAAGAGTTCTGAGTTTCCACCACCGGGTTTAGAAAGTCTACCATGCATGTCATGAGACAAGGCCAGGGACAGAATCCAATTGCAGTTAGCTGAACTGAATCAAAAACCACTTGAACACACAAGAAAAAATTAGGAGAGCTCTGTCACTTATTTTTTAAGTGTCTGTATTTCTGGTGATGGAAATAGTTGATTCTAATTTTAACCAACACCTATTACTGTTTCAGCACATTACTCTTGGTTAAAGGAAATGATGACTTTCCACTCAGACTACAGTGACACAGACATGAACTTGGAGATTTAGGCTTCCAGTTTTCAGCCACTCCAAGATGCTTTTAGGATTGTTTTGTTTTTTTTTTAAGAGTCAAAGTATCATGAAAAAAATGTCCAATCTTTATAGAATTCCTATGGCAACAGGACTAACCCATAAGATTCACATTAATTGCCTCTTATATTCAATATAGCTGATAAAAATGTTGCACGAGGGGAAATGGGTTTCATCTATATTTTGGGGGGGTTAGGGGTAGAATAAAAGATTCCTGCCCTCAATGAGCCTATAACCACAGAAGTAAGCTTCTGACTCATGAATTTTTTCCTGGGAGCTTGTTTCATAACAGAAGGCCTAGGGAAAGAAAGTTGATTTTTTTTTTTAATAATTCACCAAAGACCTCAGTTTGCCTAATGTTTTATAACACTGTCAAAGATTAATAACTGGGATAGTATCAGGTGAAGCAGTGGTAGTAGTCACATGAGTAATAACAGTGCTGGGTAGCAGCTGCCAACGTTTACAGATGGCAGAATGTGTTCTAATGCCTTGAAAGATCTCATTTAATCCTCACTGCTGCCCTATTAGATAGGTAACAGTAACTGTTCTCATTTTGTAGATTAAGAAAATATGGTTTAGAGAAGTAAAAAAAAAAAAAACACCGAAGTCACTCAGCTATCAAGTGGAAAAGCCAAAATTCAAATCCAAAAAGCACACCTCTTCATGCTCAAAACCCAAAGCCAGTCTTAAGGAAATGATCATAAACTTCCCCGCAAGCTGCGAAGGAATCCTAGAAGAGTGACTGTATCGCAAAGACACTAGGCATCACATGATGAGCAATTACAGTAGTATGAGTCCTGCTGGCCAGTGGAACAACTATCACTCCTTCAGATACGAAGGGAAAGAACTCCATGGAATATATCCAGTTAGGCTATATATTCAAACGATAAATATTTAGGCACTGGGGAAGAAAAAAAATCCTCTCCTCTTCTAAAAAAGATTCATATGGTAAAAGAAAATACACAGTTCCAGTTCTGTGGACTTAAGTTTTTTTTTTTAAAGTACACATGCTAAAGGCTTTGTATTTCTTCCTTTGAAAACTTGGTGTTCACTTAGGTATTTGAAACTTTTATAGCAACCTGTCATTGACTATTTACATAGGCATCTGGCAGAGAAAGGTAAGACTGCCGACTTCTGGGTCCTTAACAAGGCTCTACTGTGCTCAGTGTGACTGAGGTCACCTGAGCAAATCCACTGGGCTCCTCTCCACAGCAGAGGAAAGTTCACCACTATTTAAATCAGTTTCCATAAAGTTGACTGAGGCAGTGTGATTTAAGAGGCAACTTTAAGCTCTACCTAAATGGCTGGAGTCATAAAAGAAGGTAGTTATCCTCAGGCTAGTATTAAGGTTTTATTTATGCAACTCATTTTCCCCATCAACCTACCAAGAATGGTCTACATGCAGATTAAAAACAGGGATAAATCTGCAACCATGACACCCATTTCCTAGAAGATCTGACATTATCAGGTTAATCCCAACACTGGAGATGACCGAACTGTACAATCCTACATGCAAAACTCATTTTTAATTTAAATTGCTTAATTTCAATAATACAATTTACAGAAAGGCTGTAGCTTTATCAGTGGTTGTCAACTCTGACTACGAGTTAGACTCACATGGGAAATGTTTTAAAAAAAAAAAAAACAGTGTCTGGGCCCCGCCCTAGACTAATTAAATCAGAATCTCCAGGAAGAAGCCTGGGTATCACTATTTTTAAAGCTCCCCACGTGAGTCTCATGTGAAACCAGGATAGAGAAAGTATTTAAAAGGCCAAAAACTTGGTTTTGGGCTGTTGAAAGTGCTGTATCAGTAACAGCCATGATCAAGGTAGTCATTTGAAAAGAAATGAAGGATAATGAAAGGAGAGTGGGTTAAAATTCCATCAATTAAATGTACTTTAGGAAGAAACTGAACAACCTGGATGGTTTCAGTTAAATAATCTATTTTGGGTATCTAAATCTCATTAGTAAACTAGGTAAGCAGTAAATAAACGTAGACATAAGTAGAGATATTTTATCTCAAACTCTTCTGCTTAGAAATTTTTGAAAATAAATATAAATCTGAACTTTTTATACTGGTATTGCTTAGTTTTGTTTAGAGAGCCATAAAGAGAGTTCATGAAATTTAAACAGAGAGGCAGACTATGCACAAACACATACATACGCTCAAGATCTGCAGAATAAAATGGGACATGCCTATGTATATATACACGTGCGTCTCACAAAACCCAATGAATGTGTATAGACAGACAGAGACTAGGCCTAACGAAGGCCAAAATTTTGTTCCTACCATACTGAAAAATGAGTCACTGAAGAGGAAAACACCAGGCTTCTTTTCATAGGCCCTTGGAGGTCTCACTGGAATAATGAACAGTGCACTCAAGGCTGGTGATACATTTTTCACTGCATGCATCTGGTTTTCAAGTATACTGCATTCTTGAAAATACTTTCTGTCAAGAATCCTAGGTTCCTGAGGAACCCTGGGTAGATGGTCATTATCCCCCAAAGTTATTTTTACTCTAGAAATTATCTAAACTATCTTGAATTCAACTTCTAGTTCTGCAATTCAGACAAAAGAAAAATAAGAGGATTATTACTAGATTTGTTGAGTTGTAGTAGTCAAATTAGATCGGCGAGGCCAACAGATAGTTGCTGTCTGATGCATCTTAAAGACTTGCAGCCTGCCCACTAAGGTAAGGATGGATCAGGTCTGCCACACCCCCTGATCCTTTCTGGGGTCCAGGCTGAAGAGGTGGCAGCTAGCTTGGGCATATGTTTTTCTCATGACAACCACAGGAGTACAAAAGCCCCATCGCATTAAAGGCATCCCATTTAAGGCATCCCCTTGCATCACGTTCGTTTACATTCTTTGGCCAAATAGGTTATAGGCCAAGCCAAACATCAGCGGAGCAGGAAATACACTCTCAAGCAACATAACTCACATGGCAAAAGGAAAGAATGCAGATACAAAAATAAAAATCGAATCTACAACAGCCATGAATCCATCAATCAGCCAGTTACGTTCTTTTTAAAAGCCAATATACTTAAGCTTTTTCTTCTTTCGGAATAATTATTTTTGACACCATGCAATTTTAAATGTAAAAACAACGTCAGAGGGTTAATGCAAAATTGATACTATACAGACTCAAAAAGTGTCATATTAAAAAACTTAGCTGGAAATAAAGATGGTGTGCTCTGGAACTGCAGAGCAGCCAAAAAGTGGTTCTGGTGATGAAGACGTTGGTGGTGAATGTAAAGAGTTAAATAAAACTGCTTCATGATAACTGAGAGTGGGAAAATGCAGATTTTCTAAATTAACTGTTTCATATTTTATATATGTAACAACATATTAATGTACTTTCAATTATTTCCTTGATATTCCACGAAGTTTACACATCCAAAATTGATTTTTGGATATACTGCTTTATCCGGGGGTTGCCTTATAATCAGGCATATACAGTCCTTTTTTAAAATATATTTCTTTGAAATTCACCAGGCTACAAGCTTTATTCTTTATTCTACTTAACTTAGTCTATATAAACTTCTTTAGTAAAACTCACTCTTGTCTTTTTCAGCCATTATAAGGCAAGAAACCTTCCTGAAATTCAGCTCTCAGGCTACATCAGTCTTTATACAATGGACTTTTTTTTTCAGATCACTCAACAAACGTTAAGCACAAATGACTTTCAATCAAGAGAACTAGCTGCTACTTTAATAAAAACAAAAACAGATCACATTATAGAATGGAGTTTTGTGATTTTGTTATATGTTATATTTTGCCTTTTTACAATGACACTAAAAGACTTTTCAATCAGAATTTTCCAAACAATGTAACTGAAGTCCCCCAAGTCCACTGGAGGCCCCAAGAGATCCCAGGAAAACTGAACTGTTTGTCTTTTAACTGTTTTGTATATTGTGGTTCTCTGTGTTAGTTTTAGTTTGGGCAACAAAGGTTCTGCTATTTAAAGTTTTTTTAACTGCCACTTATGAATTATCAATAATAGTGTTTAGATGAGTTTTTAAGAGGGCTCCTCTCTCCTGAAGCTTGGTTTAGCAGACTGTGCTGACTCACTAAAAACTGCAAGTGGTATGAAGCAACATGGGGCATTAAATTTAGCAGCTGCTATGTCTCCATGTATATAGTTTGTGTGTATATATACACACCATGTCTTACCTCATTTAACCAGAGACACCTTTACTGGAACCATGTCAGACCATAATTACAAAGGATCCAAACCATTTTTATATCGTTACTGTCCAACCTATACTCAACATCCATCTTCTACTTCCCTCCACTGTTTTGTTTTGTTTTGATTTGCCAGTGCAAAATTATACAAGAGCACACCTATTTGGGTTGGCCAGAACCTGAGAGGCTCCAAATAGACCAAAAACCTTCAACAGACAATCTTCTTGAGACTCCCATCTTGTCTGCTGCTTGTGCTGAGACACGGATGTCATGACCTAGGATCTACAGCAAACAGAGCTGAAGGGAATCAAAGGAAGAAACAAGTATGGGATGGCTGGACACCATGCTCTTTTTGAGGGGGAAGATATTTCATAGTCATCTAATCCCAACCTCCTCATTTTACAGATGAAGACACCGAGCACCCAAGAAGTTAAGAGACTCCCAGAGTCTGTACAAGTATTCCTTTAAGCTCCCACCACCACCCCAGAATTTACTAGTGAAAACTCCAGTTCTGAAAATGAAGGCTAATGATAAGCCTAGTAACAGGCTCCTATCTAATAAGTGTCTATGGATTTAAGGAGTAGATATCTGATATGGCTTACTGTACTAAAATGCCTGATCTCTATAGTCAGCTTTCCAAATAAGGAGGTTTCAAGCTACCAGCCCTATCTTTTCAGAAAAGCGAAGCATTCCCATACTTTTTGTTTCTAACCAGGTGCATTTTCATGTTTTGAGAACCAAATAGTGTGTATAATTCTATTTTGAAGCTTGAGAGGGTAAACGAGATGTTACACAAACAATTATGCTAACTTCTCAGATAGGACTTTCTGCCCCCAAATTAACTGACAATGGACTCACCCCTCTGCCCAGAACTCTTCCCATGAGCTTCTATTTCTCAGAGGTGAGGACTGCAGAGTCAGCATAATTATTTTTTTTAAAGCCCAGAAATATTTGTCAGACACCGAATTTATCCAGGGTGTTCAGCCTACTGTGGAGGGGTCTTGTCAGGACTGCTATTTAGTAGCTTTATGACCTCGTACAGGTCAATTAAACTCTCTCTCATCTACAAAATGTGAGCACTACTTCTTCCTTTATGGAATAACTAGAAAATATACACAATGGCTAGAGTATATCATCAAATAGTAAATACAGCTGATGTTTTAAGTTGGAGCCATTCCTACAATAGTGCAATCTTGGGACATTTTGACCAACTGCCATCAAAGACTCTGAAAGGAGGCCATACTGTTGACATTGGTCATAGGGTCCTCAGGATACTGTTTGAGACAGAAATTTGAAATGAATCGCCATTGTGTTCATAAAAGGTAGAGTGCATCACGGGACCACTCTTGCCCAAAGCATGGCACCCCACGTGCCCTACTCAAGGGACACCTGGCCTCACCAGAAATACATAATCGCTCAAGGTGCTAAATCTGAGACTGAGTCCCATTTTCTATTTTATTTTAATTTTGTTGACAAATAATTGTATGTATTTGGGGGGTACAATGGGATGTTTTGATGCAAATACATTACAGAAAGATTAAATCAAGTGAATTAACATATCCATCTCCTCAACAACTTATATTTTTTTTGTAAGAATGTTAAAAAATATATATATTGTTTTAGCAATTTCAAAATACACATTAATAACTGGTAAGTTCCACATTCTGGTCAAGAACTCAGTGTAAGAGGTTGAATATCCTCTCAATTTTCTATTCTATTCACTATGTTATATAGGCTCTAAAAAGACAAAAATCCATGCAATCAACTCAGTGATATAAATAAAACAATGACACCTCTTTAAATAGCTCTGTGACTCTTTTCCTCTGCTGCCCAGCTATCAGATAAAAGAATTGTAAAGTAAAAGCTCCATGGCTTCCCCTGTCCATTCAACCCCCCACGGTTATCAATCACCCTGCATCAGTCTAAACACATATATGAAGTAAGTGCTGGCTGAATCTTAATTCCATAAAGCTACTGAAGCTCATTTTCCATTTGATTAAAATGCTTTGCATTTAAACGTAAAAGACTTCTCTTCATATTGAACTTAAGCTGGAAGAGGCGAGTCTGGTCTCAAAATGGAGGGCCATGATCCAAAGGAACCAGAGCAATTGAGAAAACTGTTCATTGGTGGTCTGAACTTTGAAACTACAGATGATAGATAGTTTAAGAGGACATTTTGAGAAATAGGGCACACTCACAGATTGTGTGGTAATGAGAGACTCCCCCACAGGAAACATTCTAGGGGCTTTGGTTTTGTGACATACTCTTGTGTGGAAGAGGTGGATACAGCAATGTATGCTCAACCATAAAAGGCTGATGGGCGAGTTGTGGAACCAAAAAGAGCCGTTTCTAGAGAGGATTCTGTAATGCCTGGTGCCCATCTAACAGTGAAGAAAATTTTTGCTGGTGGTATGAAAGAAGATACAGAAGAATACAATTTGAGAGACTACTTTGAAAAGTATGGCAAGATTGAAACCATAGAAGATACAGAAGACAAGCAGAGTGGGAAAAGGGAGGATTTGCTTTTGTAACTTTTGATGATCGTGATACTGTTGATAAAACCGTTGTTCAGAAATAGCACACTAGGCCGGGCGTGGTGGTTCATGCCTGTAATCCTAGCACTCTGGGAGGACGAGGCGGGCGGTTTGCTCAAGGTCAGGAGTTCAAAACCAGCCTGAGCAAGACCCCGTCTCTACTAAAAATAGAAAGAAATTAATTGACCAACTAAAAATACACATATATACACACACAAAAAAAAAAATTAGCCGGGCATGGTGGTGCATGCCTGTAGTCCCAGCTACTTGGAAGGCTGAGGCAATAGGATCGCTTGAGCCCAGGAGATTGAGGTTGCTGTGAGCTAGGCTGATGCCATGGCACTCACTCTAGCCTGGGCAACAAAGTGAGACTCTGTATCAAAAAAAAAAAAGAAAGAAAGAAAAGAAATAGCACACTATTAATGGGCATAATTGTGAAGTGAAAAAGGCCCTTTCTAAACAAGAGATGCAGTCTGCTAGATCACAAAGAGGTCGAGGAGGTGGATCTGGCAACTTTATAGGTCGTGGAGGAAACTCTGGAGGTGGTGGTGGTGATTTTGGCCATGGTGGAAACTTTGGTGCAAGAGAAGGCTATGGTGGTAGAGGTGGTGGCAGCAGAGGTAGTTATGGAGGAGGTGACGGTGGCAACTATGGCAGCAGTCCTGGTTATAGTAGAGGGGGCTATGGTAGTGGACCAGGATATGGAAACCAAGGTGGTAAATATGGTGGTGGTGGAGGAGGATATGATGGTTACAATGAAGGAGGAAATTTTGGATGTGGTAACTATGGTGGTGGTGGCAAATATAATGATTTTGGAAATTATAGTGGACAACAGCAATCAAATTACGGACCCATGAAAGGGGACAGTTTTGGTGGAAGAAGCTCGGGCAGTCCATATGGTGGTGGTTATGGATCTGGTGGTGGAAGTGGTGAATACGGTAGCAGAAATGTTCTACAAACAGCAGAAAGGGGCTACAGTCTTACCAGAAGAGAGAACAAGGAGTTGTCAGGAAAGCTCCAGGTTACCTTGAGACAGTCATCCCAAATGCATCAGAGGAACTGCAAAAATCTGCCACAGAAGGAACGATGATCCATAGTTGGAAAAGTTACTGCAGCTTAAGCAGGAAACCCTTCTTGTTCAGGACTGTCATAGCCACAGTTTGCAAAAAGTGCAGCTATTGATCTGTGCAATGTAGTGTCAGTTAGATGTACATTTTTGAGGTCTTTTATCTGTTGAATCTTTGTCTTTTTCTTTTCATTACATCAGGTATATTGCCCTGTAAATTGTGGTAGTGGTACCAGGAATAAAAAATTAAGGAATTTTTAACTTCAAAAAAAAAAAAAAAAAATAGACTTCTCTTCGGCCAACACTCAAAAAGCATCGGTGAATCACAGAGCTAGTCAGAGAGGCACAGTAACAAAATCACTGATTGGGTGAGCAAGACGGGGCAAGAGCAAATTAACGTATCACTTCCTTGGCTTGGTGTTAAATAAATTTGGCCTATGATTAAACAAACTCCAGAGGAGCAGAAAATCCCAAATGTGATCAACTATACAAATATTACATGGTTCCAGAAATTTAGTATATGCCTTTCTGACGTGAGAGTTTCCTGGCAGAAAGGTATTGTCAATATTTTCTCTGAAGACTTTTCAATACTGGTTCTACATATGCAATATGAAATAAAGAAGAAAGGCAACTTATTCAGATCGTTTGAATCAAAATGAAATCTTTAGCCATAATTTTTGGGATAGTATAACCAAAAGAAACTTTTATAATTTTCTCAATTCTCCAAATCACCACCTGTGTTATTACGTGTGTATCAGACCACCTCGGTACACTAAAAATAAGCAGACCACTAAAAACTGCTTGGGGACTGTGCTCTCTGGAAAGAGTGAACAGAAGCATTTTTCCATTAATAAAAATCTATTCCTCAATCCTTTCCATTTGCCACTCCCACAATGCAAGGATTGTGACTCAGAACATAAACATATTAATATAAATGTGCAAGTATAAAATAGTTCATACAAAAATCACCTTTACTTGATGCAATGCACACTTTATTCTATTACTATATTTTCTATATAAAGTGGTTTACAAGATCACAACCTACTAAATAGATTCTAAGACCCAACCTTCAGCCCCAGCTTGAAAACACATTGTGTGTATATCACTGTAATACACAGTGGACCCCCATCTACAAGGAACCTATATTTGAGGGCTCCTCCATGGGCACCATGTGACAGGATAGTGCCCAAAGGAAGACCTTGTGGTATCTGCAACTTCCTTAAACTTCTATTTTTAAAACACTCTATGTACATTATTTCTCTTAATCCTCACAATATCTCTTAAGACAGATACCATCATTCACATCACTTTACAGATGGAAAACTAAGGCTCACAAAATTCAAGTAGCTTGTCCAAGGTTAGACAGTGGCAGAGCTGCAATGCAGAGGCCAACTGTATGATTGTAAATGGGACCCTGGAACTGGCATAACGATGACAGGTCCACAATCCCTTATCTGATTCACTTAGAGCCAATTGTCTTTCAGAAATCACAATGCTTTTGGAATCTGGAAATAAACATAAATGCCTATATCATGTACTCTTTAATACAGTCATATCTGGGGCAGTATCCCATAGAATTAGAATTTCTGTAGCCAAACACA
The DNA here is from genome assembly GCA_008750895.1 of Mirza zaza. Taxonomy (NCBI): domain Eukaryota; kingdom Metazoa; phylum Chordata; class Mammalia; order Primates; family Cheirogaleidae; genus Mirza; species Mirza zaza. The sequence continues at coordinate 32,602 of VSMD01059851.1, forward strand.
AACATTCTTGCTAAGTGGGATAAATAAAGACTTCAAGTAGCTTCCCTTTAGCTGAGGCCAGGTTGGCTGCCAGGTGAGCTCAGGTCTGGCTAGGCAATGCTTATCAAATGAGTTACTTTGAAAGAAAAATTCTTTTCTTGAAGCTTTCCAATCAGAAATACCAATATAGGGTTGTGGACCTGCACAAATTGAGACATAAGTGACTGAAGTCATTTCACATACACTAACTGGACATTGGGAACCTGTTGATCATTTATTAATGGTAATTAGAAGGTACTACCTCCTCAAGGTACCTAAAAATGCTTCAGTACACCATTGGGAGGTTTCTATTTCCATAAAGGAAAATTATCATATGTCTGGTTCATAAAGCCTCTGGTATTATAATGTAGAGAGACTAGATTAATGGAAGCAATGAAATCACTCTGCTAGATCATAATATCGTAATAAGTACATTCCTATTATACTGTCACTTTGCATTTGAAAGGAAGCTTCTTTTCTTCTTCTTGTGGCCAATGCATAAGCCAGTCTTTGATTAGAGTACAGACGTGATCACTCCTTCCCAGTGTTGCCTGAATGCTGGAATCCTGAGGGGCTACAAGAAATACTGCCGCCGGGGTCCCACTCCAAGACTGTGATTTAATCTCACAAGGGTACAGCCTGGTACTCAGAATTTTCAAGAGCCCCCCTAAAAAAAGCATCCATTATGCAGCCAAATTTAAGAAATGTTGGGTGAAAATAGATGCCAAGGTAGACTCCCTGTCTCAAAGACAAGTCTTGGCAATGTTGCAAGCAAAGAACACCATTTCCCCGACATCAACATCATCAGAATCCTAAACTAACTCATCTCAGGCCTCCAAGTGATCCAGTGTATGACAAGATTTCTATTTATAAAGTTCAGGGAGTGTGAGAAGGCAGGGTTAAAAGTTTCTAAATCTAACCACAAGGAAACAAATGTTGGCTCCAGCTCTGGAGCAGGGCTGCTACAGAACCACCCCCAAGCGCCCGTCTCCCACCCCCATCTGCACTATACTGAGACTTCATTCTTTTGCTTACTTTTGGTCCCCTGCTTTTTTAAGGCACCCTGCAGTCAAGAGCTAGGTACAGGAAACTAAAGAGCTTTCTGGTAAATAATTTAACTTTCTTTGTCAAAAAGAATAAATATACCTTACTCGCTCAATCTAAACAGCCTCTCACTCCTCAGAGGATCAAAATGAAAAGCTGAACAGCCTCACTTTGTTTTATAAAAACCTGATTTGTAAATGCATTTTCCAAAAGACAAAATGTGGTCCTAAATTGCCAAGGGAGTTAAACTAATATTCCTTGGCTGTTCAAACAGTACAAAGGGCAAAACATAAGGCCAGCTCAGATAAAACTAAGAAAACGACAGCCTACAGGACTTTTCTGCTCTTTTTGTTGTTTGTTTTTTTTTTAACAGCATAGCTTTGAAAATTAGATCTTCCAAACAACCTAAAATTACATTCCTTGCCTCTTTAGACATGAAAGGGAGGTCTCTTATGTGAAGCCAAGCATTCTCTAACACTTCCACAGAACAGGGCTTGGTCATAGCAAGAGAAACGAAGAGAAAAGACAGTTAACCAGTGGTAGGAGGCCAATCCTCCTTTTTTAAAAAACAAATAGCCTTTATTAAAAGAGTATACAACTATGAAGTTCCTGCTCTGCTCCTACTTTCAAATGAGAATTGTATTTACTCCCTTATAGTTTCTCTGAGTAGATGTTAAATTAGCTATTAATAACTGAACTCTTGGCTCACCCATTCATGTGAAAAGCAGAACATATGATTCACTCCTTCCAGGAACTGTATATCACCATTACGATCACTTTGATCCCCTAATACAATTCAAATCCTGCATCTACGATCTGGAATTAAGCCTACAAATGGAATCTAGAAGTGGGACTGATAAAAATTATTACTATATTATAAACCATCATTACTGGGTCTATGTACTAATTATGGCCATAAGGGGAAAACAGGTTGATTAGGCATATTTTTCTCTTATAGAGTATATCATCTACAGTCATTCTGTAATCTAGAAGAAAGGAACTTTCTATATCCTTCTACAGATGAGCCTTTCATCTTTATCAGCTCTTTTCCTACTTTCCAAAGACCTAAGAACCACATCTTGGTTGTCAACCGCCATTGACAAATCCTAGGCAGCAACCTTCCAAATACTTTCACCTGTATCTTCTAAAGCATGTTCTAAGAAGATAGTCAATAATGATTAATATTTATTAAGCAATTACTCAATGTATAGGCAGAAACAGAATCAGAACCAGATCTTTCTCCTCCCTACAAGTATGCCCTAAACACTGTCATATTCTGCCTCAAATACCACCTACTTCTAAAGTAGTCACTCTTGTCCTCTATAAAAGGGAGGAAGGAAAAAAGACTTTTTTTAAGCTAAGAATTATTCAAATCTGTTTGAAACTTTTAAAGCAATAATATAGACACAAAGTAGGGAGGGTATAGGTAGGAAACAGGAAAAATATACACTTAAGATATTCACTTGTTAAAAGCTTTAGTAGGAATAAATTCCTCCCATTAATAAATACAGTGTTTCAGTTTAATGTACCATTTCAAATCCAATAGCAGGTAACTAATCTGAATTGCAGTACACAGCCAAATGGGAGAGATCACAGATTTGCATTTCTTCATGATGGCATAATGCTTCTTCAGGATACTCTTAGGATATAAATACTGCTCCCATTTTACAAAGGGGGAAACTAAAGAACCGAGACGTTTTTTAAAAAAGATTACAACCAAAAAAAATACAGTAGAAGAACATGTGTACTTCCTGATTCTCAACTGCATAATCAGTTAAGGATAGAATTGGGACCCTCCAAGTGTAAGGACTTGGGACCCTCCCATGTGTCCTTACACTTGGGACCCTCCAAGTGTAAGGACACATGAGGTTCAGTATTCCCACCCCAGTATGACAACCCCTGGGTACCCCATGCAAGAGGGAGCTGAAGTCCTGATGGTGTGAGGGAAAGCTCTGGAAGCATGCAGAATGGCAAAGAAATAATATGATTCAAAAGAAATGTGTAGCTCTTGGGGCGTACAAATATTTAGGGAGCATGTAGAAAAAGAAATACTAGCCGAGGCAGCTAGAGTTGTCAGAGGTCTATGGATAATGAGGAGGGGTGATGACAATAGCTATGTGTCACTTCTCATCGTGCGGAGTCCCAGGGCAATACAGACAATTTCGATTCGAGGGGCACACAGGTGTCACTCATGATGGCAAGGAGAGCTGAAACACGTACAAGTCGGGTTCTCAGATCACAAGAGAACTGCTGGGCAGCAGGTGAAAAGGCAAAAGAGGCTGGGTGGTCCCAGAGGGTTTCATATATTTAATTGCAAATTCCCTCCAAAGAGAAGAAAAACCAATCAAGGATGCCAGTGTAATCCAGCTCACCGCAGAAACAAGAAACTCATCCTGAACAAGAGACTGAGTGGCTCATGTTAATTTTCTCCACTTTCATTTTATCACATGAGATTCAAAGTGATAATTTACTGAAAGGGCTATAAAGCATTGTGTACGTTATCCCAAGTCTATTATGCATCATTATTACTTCATTTATATCCTAAAATAAGTACCAATTTCGACAAAAGTAATCAGATTCCATTAGCTCTTCCTACTGAATCAGTTTTCCTAGTCAGCTCCCATCCCCAAATCACCTATTCGACAATTACCTTTTGAGCACCTGATTTGGCAAGGTATTGTTCTACAGGGGGGTATTCACTTCTATGCTCCAGAACAGCACTATCTGAAAGAATTATTAATGTGAGTCACCTACAGAATTAAATTTTCTAGTAGCTACATTAAAAAGAAAAAAAAAAAGTAAAAAGAACTGAAACTAGTGATTACAATAATATTTTAGATTTATTGGTTTAAATAAGTTACATCATTTCAATATGTAACATAAAATCATTAATAGGAAAAAAGATCTCAAAATAAGCTTTCAAAATCCTGCGTATTTTATACTTCCAATTCACATGCTAAATTTTCTCAAACACACTTGATTTATGTTTTGAGTTCCCAAAATAAACAGTTGAAAGAACAAGTTCACATATCCAAGTTGTCCCAAACATACAAATATTTTTCCAATAACTGACCATCTTTTTTAAAATTTTAATTCAAATGAAATAAAATTAAAATGTTTGCTCCTGGGTTACACTAGCCACATCTCAAGTGCTCCACAGCCACACAGGCTAGTGGTTCCTGTATTGGACAGCAAAGCTCACTAACTTCTGAGGAAACAAGACCAGAATTTAATTATGTACCAGAGAAATTCGTTTCTTAATCAAAGGCCTCAAGGGACGTAATAAAGTCAGAATTCTGCAGAATCCCTCAAATAAAAGTATCACTGTTAAAGTGGAGCCATGACTACGCATTCTATTGCTTTCTCATTCAGGGGCTAAATCAATTCCTGGAATAATGTGGCTTAGCAGTTTAGCAACAGTTGAGAAATGGGTAACAGCATGAGCTCTGCCTTGAAAATCCGGATCCTCTGATCAGTTAGCACTTAAGTATCTTAACCACACCCATGCCTTAGCTGGTATAACAGGGAGATGGTGATAATGGTATCTACCTAACCACATCATTTTGATGATTAAATGACCTAACATATGTATAGCTTAGTACACAGTGCCTGGCACACATTAAAAGCTCAGTAAACAAATGCTTTTGGCTTTGCATCAACAGTTGACCAGGCCTGCTCTCAGGAGGAAGAAGAGCTGCATGGTAAAACCTACTGTATACACATAAGCACATCCGGTGCACACACAGTTAAGAGCCAGCTCACTATGAAGATGCCAAGCAGAATTAACCCTATGCCACAGACACCTTCCACAAACAAAATACAAGCACAGACAGTTCTTTAAACAGTGCATGAGATTGAAACGGTGCACAAAATTCAAAAAGATGCAGCATAACTACACAGGCATGAGCCACTGGTCAAGTCGGCAGAACTCGCAAAGGACAAGCTCTGCCAGCCTTCCATTTGTAGGAAATAGGGACCAAGGGAAGAGGCAGGAAAGTGAGGAGAAGTACCAGTTACCAAATGGGACAAAGGAAATTCTTAGTGTATGCACATATGGTACTTATTAAGTTTGAGGAGTCTGGTTACAGCTATTTTGAGATTTTTGTATTTCATTTCAGTTTGCCAAAAGAATGACAGTCCAACAGGAATTACTGATGAACAGGTTCGGCACGTAGAGGAACATGTTGGCACTTCCAGGAAAGAGGAATGAGGTGGTAGAGTGGATAGTAAACAAGCAAGATCCATGACACCAGCTCTCGTAGGAACAAAAGAGCCAAAAGACCAGCTGGAAAAGAGAACTGAGATTTTGCCCAGGCACTGGGCGTACTCAAGGGTTAAGGTGAGGTAGCGCAGTCCCCGGGAAGAAACGGTGAGGCAAGCCAAGAGCAGAAGGCTTGCCTCATTGTAGGAGCAGCCCTGCCTCCTCAGCCCCCTGGCTGTAAGTGAGGCTTCCCAGGCTAGAGAGGGCAGGAAAAAAGAATAATCCCTCCACAGCGTCTAAACTTCAGGGATACAGTCCACGCAGACTTGTTACTCAGGAAGAGAAGCAGCAGCCTCAGAGCAACAACCAAAATCCACAGAGAAACATGGCTGTGATTGCTGGCACCCCACTTCTGCACATCAGGGGTACTGCAGAGGCTGCTATGAGTCTGTGGATCTAGTTGAGAAAGCAAGATGACTTGTTCCATAACATACAAAGGTGGATAAGTTCAGAAATACCACTTTTAGAGGGCTGTCTACACCACTATCTTCTTCCCCCTGTCCTTGATACTAAGGAAAACCTGAGGGTCAAGAAAGCCCATTCTGTGCTATTTTCTTTTCATGAGATAACTTCAGCTGAACTCTTCTTCAAACCCAGTTGCTAGCCAGACTTTCATTTTGATTCCTCAAATCCAAAGTGGCCCACATTATTACATCTACCATCAACTGAAATAAGGGGTTAATGGAGAGAGAGGAAAATTCCAGACACTTCTTTGAAATCATCTCAGTTTAAGAAAACCTTGGCGGGGTGCGATGGCTCACGCCTTTAATTCCAGCACTTGGGGAGGCTGAGGCAAGAGGATTGCTTGAGGCCAGGAGTTCAAGACTAGCTAGGGCAATATAGCGAGACCCTGTCTCTAAGAAAATAAAATAAAAAGTTAGCCAGCTATAGTGGAGCATGACTATAGTCTCAGCTACTCAGGAAACTGAGACAGGAGAATTGCTTGAGCCCAGGAGTTCAAGGTTGCAGTGAGCTGTGATGATGCTACCGCACTCCAGCCTGGGCAACAGAGTGAGGCCCTGTCTCTTAAAAAAAAAAAAATTTAAAGAGAAAATAAACTAAAAAAAATAAGTTTTACAAGTAGTGAAAAATGTTTTATTCAAAGATGAGGGGTTTGCAGAACCCAAGTAAGTCACCTCCAGGCAGGTCCAGCCCAGACCCATCAGGAGTGTCTCCTCCCTGGTGGCAGGCAGGAAGTCACACCTATAGCCCAGATGGATGGGCCAAATGAGGCGGTTCAGGCAGTCCTCACACTGTAAAGTGCTGTATGGTTTACCCGGCCTATGTATATGTTCTTTTAAGTCTTCCAACATTATTTTCCTTATTTGCCTATTAGGAAACTACTGCTCAGAATGATCACGGTCACATTGTTAGTTAGGGTAAAACCAGGATGAGAACCCACATGTCCAAAATTCTAGTCCAATGCTTTCTTTTTCACAAGACTCAGTTGCTTCTTAAAAATAACCAACCTCAATTCTCCATTTAGCAACCTTTCTTTCCAGCAATCATTTCTGGGCCCTGACACAAACTCTTACTCCAAGCATAAACTGGTACCTTCAGAAGGGATATTCTCACTATCAAGTCTCTATGTTTCCAAAGCAGAAAGGAAATTCTAGAGAAGCCCTTTCCTTTGCACCGGGTACAAGGCCACCAGTGTCCTGGAGGCAGGGCACTAAGATAAGTATGTTGACATCATTCTCCCATGGAAGAAACCTAATCTCTCTAAAGAAAAGCAAGTACTTCCAGTTGACAATTCTGAGCCTTCTGTTCCCTACTCACACCAACTGTTTAGCTGGTGCAGGGAGAGGGGTAGATCCACTGTCACAATCTGGAATAATCACCAGGGTTTAAGTGCAATATACCCTTAAAGAAACAGGAGCAAAAACAATTAAAATATAGCACTGTACTTGGACTCGTACCCAAGTCTCTTCCCTTACCTCCCTGGTCTTTTTCCCTGTCCCTTTGTCTCACTTTAACGGCTTTGCCCAAGTAGCCTGCTGACCAGGAACATCCCAGCAGAGTACTTCCAAATCTAGCTAGTTCACCCTTCCTGTCCTTGGGCTCCTCTGAACCTACTGCCTACAACACCAAAACGGCACTTAATTTAGGTCTTAAACTGCCCTTGTAGAACATTCTCCAACAGACCAGGCTGTTTCGTACCTCAGTGCTTTGCACAGGGTGTTCTTGTCCACAAAAATGCCCAGTCTCACTAGTTTGAGGGGCAACCTTTTCAAAACTCTGCTCGGCTACACTTCTCTATGAAGCCTCCCTGAGCTTGTTGGTGGAGTTTACCACTCACTCAGGGCTGTGAGCTCTGTTTCTTATTCGTGCTTCCACACAGTAGTACTGATCACACTGTATTACAAGTCATGGCTGAGTTCCCTACACTAAGCTGTAAGCCAAGAGGGTAGCACTCGCGGCTCTTTTTAAATCTTCGTGCACCTTGTGCCTAGCAGAGGGGAGCTAGATGAATGTCTAGCAAATAAGGGCTTCTCCCCATCTCCATAAGCTTCCCAAGGCCAGAGATCACGGTGATTTTGGGGTATCACCCACAGAACCGTCCACTTTGCTGAGCACAAATGTCAAAGGCATAAACAGCAATGGTATGTACAGACAGTAGCTTATTTCCCTAAGAAACGGGACAAGCATTCCCAGAGAGGCTCTGAGGGAAATGCTCTCAACCTTACGGAAAGAGAGGATTTAGCGTCTGAACCTCCTCCTCGTAGGCCTGCTCTGTTTCCACTTCATTTGTGCTAACTCATTTTATACTCAGTCTAGTCTATGCCAACATCCAAGCTTATCCTCTGGGGCAATGACAGGGAAATGGAAATTACAAGACCTCATCCACAGGCAAATCCCAGGAGAAACCTTCTTGAAAGTGTTCTGCTCCCTTTTCCCCCCATTTCACTAGAGTGGACAAAGTTCAGTTCATCAAGGCATATATTTCCAGGGAACTACAGAGACCCTGAAAACCAGGCGTCCTCAAACTACGGCCCGCAGGCCACATGCAAGTGTTTTTGCCCGTTTGTTTTTTTACTTCAAAATAAGGTATGTGCGGTGCGCATAGGAATTTGTTCATAATTTTTTTTAAACTATAGTCCAGTCCTCCAACAATCTGAGGGACAGTGAACTGGCTCCCTGTTTTAAAAGTTTGAGGACCCCTGCTGAAAACTATCACACCCTAGAGAATGGGAGCCAAACACGACATGTCTATGACATATCTACATGGAGCTTTTAGAAAAATAAGGCTTTAAAAAAAAAGAGCATATTAAAGGAGTTAAGAATAACAAAAGAACCCACCATTCTGTTTGTTGGGACTCACAGAAGAGCAAAAGAAGAAGAACACACATTTTAAAATTAACTATCAAACAAGGCAAATACCTATTCTAGGTTTAAAATATTTTCTCCAAGGGGCAGGAGTCAGGGAAAATAAAAGCCAACATTCAATTAGTTATTAACTAGTTCATTTCAAGTTAAATGCCGGCTGAATACTATTGGTATCTCTAGGATCCTTATTAGAAAAAGCCAACGAAGAGGAAGAGAGGAGTGGGTCTGAAAGCTGCCTTTGCATTGCAATCTCGACGCTCTTCTGAAGATGCTTTAATTTTATCTAAGACTGAGGAAATATCCACCATTTATTTCAAGTCTAAGTGGGGAACTTCAAAGTCACTAATGAAATCTTGCCACCCCTCGGTATTGGTAACACAGAATATAGTAGACACTCCATTCAAGGCAAATTGCTCTTGGGCTGTAAGGGTATGATCGAGCTCTCTGGAGCAGATATTACACCACAGGCTTTGAAGCAAAACCATCTTGGTTCTAATTGCAGCTCTAATAAGATGTACAACCTTCAGCAAGTCACTGAACCTCGATCTCTTCATCGGTAAGAAAGAGGTAAGAAGCCCTATCTCTGTGGTGAGGGTTGAGTGAATTCATGTCTGGCATATGAAAAGTGTGCAATGCTTTAATTTTTATTTAAGGAGGGGTAAGCAAAACAACATGGTGCTCTCATAAGTATTTCAGGGGCAAGGACAATTTGTATTAGTATAAATGCTGGTCTCTACTCCAGGGCAATGACATTTTTTCCCCCACAACAATCCTTTAAGTTACAGGACAGGCAGGTTTGATAACTCCCATTTTAACAGCAACAAATCTGATGTGCTAACCGGCAAACTCTAGGTCACTGAGATCATATGTTGTACCAGGAAGAGAGCAGAGAACTCCTCACACCCAACACAGTGCTCTTTAGAGGATCATGAATCTGTTGGACTACAAACATCCAATTGTTAACGAGATTTTTTTCCCCCTAAATATCAAAAGAAACATTCTTTACAAATCCAAGCACAAGGGCTCTATTATGAAGAGAGAGAAAACAAGCCACGAATTGGAGGAAGCTGGATACTCTATATTTCTCTGCTTATGCGGTAGCAGAAACATGAGATCCAGGTCTAAGACAAGACTCCATCACCTCCCCTCCCCCCAGCTATGTGACCATCAGCAAGTCAGATGATCTTCAAATCTGTCTTTTTATTAGCCAAGTGGGATCATTTCTATTTCATCTAATACACGGGGTTATGATCAAATAAGAGCATATATTTAATAGTCTTAGGAACCCAGAAAACACAAGGTTCTGCTCTGGTTCCTTCTTTATTAGTGCTTGTTCCTAGCAAATTATCTATGATATGAATAGTGAGAAAACAGATTCGTGGAAAATTTACAATATGAGTGCAGATCTGTTCCCAATTTTGATATACATTAGAATCACCTGGAAAGCTTTGTAAAATCCAAATGTCTAGGTCACCCCCATCAATTAAATCAGAATGTGTGGGAGTAGCCACCAGGCACTTTAAAAATCCCCCTGTAATTATAATGTGCAGTAATGTTTGGAAACCACTGGTCTATGCTATTCCCCACTTGATAATAACGTCTTCTCCTTTTCTCACTGCCAGTGCTAATTCAAATTGTGGCTCCTTCTTGAGACTCTAGTCCAGCATGATAGCCAATAGTCCTCTGTGACTATTTACATTTGAATTACACAAAGTTAAAATGTAGTTCCTAGTTGGACATATTTCAAGTGTTCAATGGCTCCATGGGGCTACTGACCACCTTACTGGGCTGTGCCAACATAGAACATTTTCATCACAGAAAGTTCTATTAAACAGCACTGCTCTAGCCCATACCTGTTAGTTACCTTATACAAATGCATAGGAATTCATTTTGTTATTACACATCACCTTATTTAAGCATTAAAGACACAAAAGTCTTATCTCAACATCCAAATCTGTGCTGTTCAATACAGTAGCCAACAGCCACATGGGGCTACTACACTTGAAATATGGTTAGAGTTGATTGAGGGACTAAATTTTTAATATTAATTTTAATTAATTTTTAATTGAAAATTTTAAAACATGTTTTATTGAGTTATTGAAAAATTTTTACATATATCTGGAACAAATCTGGTATGTCAATCAACTTTTTCAGCTCTATAATTTATAATCTAATGCAGATCATGTGTTTCCAATGAAAATTCAGCATCAAATTGAGATGTGCTTTAGGAGTCACTCATACACCAGATTTTGAAGAGTGTATGTAAAAAAGAATGTAAAATATCTCATTAGCAATCTTTATATTGATTACATGTTAAAATGGTAATATTTTTGATATGTTGGGTTAAATACATAATTGAAAATACTTTCAAAACCTCTTTCTTTTTATCTTTTTATTTTTTATTTATTTATTTATTTTTAGACAGAATCTCACTCTGTTGCCTGGGCTAGAGTGAGTGCCATGGCGTCAGCCTAGCTCACAGCAACCTCAAACTCCTGGGCTCAACCAATCCTTCTGCCTCAGCCTCCCAAGTAGCTGGGACTACAGGCATGTGCCACCATGCTCGGCTAATTTTTTTTCTATATATTTTTAGTTGGCCAATTAACTGCTTTCTATTTTTAGTAGAGACGGGGTCTCGCTCTTGCTCAGGCTGATTTCAAACTCCAGACCTTGAGCGATCCACCCGCCTCAGTCTCTCAGAGTGCTAGGATTACAGGCATGAGCCACCCCCACCCAGCCTCTTTTTATCTTTTAATATGGCTACTTGGAAACTTAAAGTTAGTTATGTAGTTCACATAATTTTTTCTATTATTTAAGCTCTGTTCCAAATTATCAATCCTTTGAAGGCGAGGATCATACTTTTCTCTTATCCTTCAATGGTAATTTCCTTCGGTCTTTCATTTCACTGTATCTGGCAGGACATTGTATCACACAATGGCTGCTAAAAAAAATTCAGACATTTGAAACTAAATAACTACATTAATTATCAATAATTCAATTTAGCTCTGCATGCACAGAACATGCTATTCTTTGTCCCTATTAGTTCCATTTGGGTTACTTCAATCAGATATCATCACAGAACCTTACTACCAGCTGAAGATAACATGCCCATAGATATACAAATGAGCCCACTGAAAAAAGAACATGAATTTTCACAGCTTACTTGATTTATAGAATATTTATATTTAACGGGCACATAGAGAACTGGCTTAAATTGAATCAACCACTGTCATTAAAGTGCCTAGCACAATTCATCTTGTAATAGTTCTTCTTCTTTCGACAAAATATGAAAAAATATGCCTGCATTTGTTTGGTCACTAGGGCCTCAAATGGAAATTTTGGTGATTTCCAATTCAAGTGTATCACCACTGTGAGAGGTTCCAGCTCACAGAAACATCTGGGTTTGTTTTGTTTTACATTTTTAGCAGCTGTATTGAGATATATTTCACATACCATACAATGCACCCACTTAAAGTATACAATTCATAGTTTTTAGTATATTCACAGAGTTAACATCTGTTATTTTTAATACCTCCACTTCTGGCCCAGATTAAATTCCTTTATTTATAATAGGTAGAACCCTATTATAATAGGGACTCTGAAACAGTTATTTAAAGGTCTCTCAATGAAAATAGATGTCTTCCTTTTCTACCATAAAGCTGATATGAAAAGTAATAAGTATAAAGTTCAAACAAAAAATGTTTTGCTTTAGAAGTCTATTAATAAAGTTTTATTTTATGCTATAAGATCCCCCCAAAATGTAAAAAGGCAAAAATCAATTTTGTAAAATTATTCAATCATTTGGACTTAAACTCTTCAGGGAATCTAGAAAATAATGTAAAATAACAAAGACTCCATTGCAATCTTAACAAAAGCAGAAATCAAAATCATGGCATATTCATGAAAGGCCTCATTCCAAAAATGTTTGATTCAGTGGGAACTCAGATTTTTGGGTATTCTTTGCATTCCATTCGTCAAAAAGAACTAATTATCACAATGAGCACTGAATGCATACAGTTCCTTCTGCATGTTCTCAAGAATTAGCTATCTTCCCTTTTTTCAAGTCTTTTCCACAACAAAATTTCTGCTTTTAATACTTCATATTAGGTTCCAGAAACACAGAAAAAGAAAACATAAAAAGTAAATCTAGAGGCCTGGTGATTTCGCCATCATAATGTTTATTCCCAAATCTCTGTTGTACTGTTTGTCTTACCATGCCCACCCAGTGACACAGACCAGCTCTGGGTCCACTTTTGAATTTTTACAACTCAACAGCTGGCTCCAAAAAGATGGTGCACGGTTTGGCACCCTAACTGGAGCACCCATATCCCCCAAGAGACTGTTTCTCTCTAGATTAAAACTTGCCTTCAGCAAAACTGATATTCATTTCTCAAAAATATAATTATCTCCAACCACATGCCAAGCACGATGCCTATCGCTCTGAATAGAAAGATCACTCTTCCTCCCTCAGGGAACCACCTGTATCAGTAGCACCTACAGAGTCTGCTTCATGCTCAGCTTCTAGGCCCTATCCCAGACTATGCAATCAGCATCGCAAGACTAATTATCTCACGTGCATTTTAGGGTGGCTAGTGTATACGTGAAGAGCCAATGCATTCGCGTGACCGTTAAATGACATTACTAGATAATTATGATAAACTCCAAACACGGAGTGAAGATAGTCACTGTCACAGGATTTCATAGAAAGGATGGGCAGAAATACGAGAGGAGGGCATTCTGGTTTGGAAGGAAAAGGTGATGAAGGGCAATGGCGAGTAAATACATCCAACTGGAACACAGATAAGAAGGGGCGAGGAAGGATCCCTGCCCCCAAGTGGAGTTACCTGAGTGCCTGGCCAAGGAGCAGTTCTGAGTCAAGGAATAACATATCAAATGGGGCTGCCTAGCAGTTAAGGCAGTGGGCATAAAAACTGAAGGAAAATCAATGTCGAGGCCCATTCACCTGAGTTAGAGAGCCACAGGCACAGCAGAAAGGATCAAGCTCTCCTTTTCTGGCAGGCAGAATGGCCCCCAAAGATATCCACATCCTAATCCCCAGCACCTGTGAATATGTTGCCTTACATGGGAACAAGGACTTTGCAGATATGATTAAAGTTAAGGACCCTGAGATGGGGAGATGACCCTAGATTATCTGGGTGGGCCCAGTCTAATGACATGAGTCCTCACAGGTGGAAAACCATTTCAGCGAACCAGGGAGATGGACACATGAGAAAGACTTGGCCTTGACATTACTTGCTTTGAATATGGAGGAAGGGGGCCACGAGCCAAGGAATGGGGGTGGTTTCCAGAAACTGGAAAAGACAAGGAAACAGATTACTCCCCTAGATCTTGCAGAAGGAACAATGGCCCTGCCAACACCTAGGTTTTAGCCCAGTGAGACTCATGTTGGCCTTTTGACCACCAGAACGATTATTATAAGATAATAAATTTGTGTTATTTTATGCCATTAAATTACTATTATTTGTTACAACAGCAATAGACAACTAATGCATCTTTTGATCCCTTTTCCTTACTAAGGACTTCTCCACCATGCACTATGCTCTCAGACCTACATATACCCACCACAAAGAGTTGCAGAGAGATGCCTTGAGTTGAATGCAGACCCAACTCTTGGTAGGGTAAGTGTGTCATTTGCTTTGGAGATTTAAAGTCAGTTGTGAAGAAGGGGCAGTAAGGCACCAGCCTAGTTAGTGCACCTTTATCTAACAACAGCTTCACAGACTTCTCCCCCAGCCTCATTCATCTCCAAAAACAATGGCGAGTCTTAGAGCAAATCTATATCCTACAATTATGGTAATGTTGAAAAACTACCTATTCATGTTTATCTGCCTATTACAGCACAAATTCCATGAAGAACTGTTATACTTCTCTTTATATTGCTAGATTCTAGCTTAGCCACCAGTCTATAGTAGAGGTTCACCAAACTAACAAACAAGTCTTAATTTCTCAAATTTTCTTACCATTTCCCTTTGAGCTACCCAAATTGTTTGTCCAACTGATACTGTCTTTACCTCTTGCCCACAACCCTAGTTTATTTTAGATATTTACCAGACTCTGTTGAATAGTCAAATTTGTTCTTTAGGCACTAAAAGCTACACATTCTCATCACAAGAATAGGTACCAAGTACACTGTCACTCAAAAATAGTTTAATCATGAAACTCCACCAAATGGTATTCCCTACCAGCAAATGCTTTCAAAATACAGCATTTCTCTCTCAGTCATAGCAAAGAGCAAACACAAAAGTGTGCTGCCAATGGGTCTTGATGGAGCAGCACGTCACATTCTTCAGAAGAAGCCATTTCCTCCGGCTTGCAGACGGCGTATTAAATTTAACATCCTACTACTCCTCTTCCTTCTGGCTCTCTACTAAGTAAGTTAAGCGATCAGGGCACTCATTTATTTGACCTCTTTAAATTTCATTTACCAGATCTATGATTCTAAAAAATGAAGTTAAAGTCGCCCTCTTACTGTTCACAGGAGAGATGGAAAGAAAGTTTGATTAAAGGGAGAAATCAACCAAAGAAATCAACATCTTCAGGGAGATTATGCAGGTAAATAATAAAATTTTGGACTCCACCCTTCCGTTCTATCATTCACTCAATGTTCTGCCTTCACTTCCAAACGTATTAATCAATACATATGTTGCACTGGAACTTTGTGGGCATCATGCAATGAAGAAAAAGGTGACATGAAACACAAATCCATGTCACTACAATTATGGTAATGCTGAAAAGCTATCTGCTCATGTTTGTCACTCCATTACGAGCTCCAAGAACTGTGTTGTAGTCCTCTTTATTTTTGCTGGGCTAGGAAGCACAGCTCCTAGACTGTAGTAGATGCTCAATAAATAAACAGGGGCTTTGCTGGCCCCTGTATCTCACTGATGCTCCAAAGCAGCCATCACCATCTCTGAACTCCTTCAGAGCACCAGCTTCCTTTTCAAACACATGAGCTTTCCTCTCTCCTGTGCACTTGCTGGAACTTTCCTCTGGTGGTTTCATCAGTGCTTTCCCTCATTCTTTGTTGATTTGTTTTGTTAACACCATCCTTTCCCCAAAAGGACTTCATCTGATTTGATTGTATTTCCTTCTTTATTTGCCTTTTCTCCCTGAGGCCTTGTTCCTTCTGCCTTTTAAGTAGCCAACCACCACCCCCACCCCTTTTAAGTGCACTTTCCTTCTGCTTCATTTCTTTTCTTCTCTGCCTGCCTTCTGGTGCTGAGTTTCCCCTCCTCCTCCCCTCCTGACCTCCCTTCTCAGCCTTCTGCACAAAAGGAGAGCTGCCTCCCAGTTCCAGAGATCTTCATGGGATGAGAAAACCTGAGGCAGGCCTTGATCATCACCAGGCCTTCGGTGTGGAACAGCATCTTCTTCGGTCCAGGGACTCCCCACAAAGGCTGGGGACCCTACCAATTATATCTGCATTCCAAAGGAAGTTATGTGGATAGGGATCTCCCTGGCCCGCGCAGCACTGCTTCAAGTTCCTACTCAGGATGTGGAAGTCCTCCAGGAAGGCCATTAGCATCAGAGTAGGAACAGCTACAGAGGGAGACTGCTTTCGTCTGGGGTCCCTTCCCCTTCTTTGGCCCTTTCTCTGACCAATTCAATGGCAATCACAGCCACCCTAGGTCCCTTCCTCCTGCCCCATGATCAAGGGTCCAATCATTCAGTGGCCCTTGAAGACTTGGAGCATGAGCTTAATGAAGAGCTCCCAGGGTCCCTGTCGACCTGCATTCTTTCACAGCAAGCCAGCAATGCAGCAAATATTCTCAGATGGCTGCAGGAATAAGACAAAATTTGCAACCTGACATAGGCTCAAAAATTCCTTTAGTTGAAGATGAGTTTTCCTGTGCCTTTTACACCCAATTTGTTGCCTGTGATCTGGCAGGATTTTAACAGTTCTTTCTCAAGTGAAACATTACACTCACCCAAAGAGAGATATTTTCAACTTGATGTGTGAGGATTATCACCGAGGTGTCACCAAAGAACTAGTGGGAAGTCTACAGTGTTAAATTTAATATAAGAGAAAAAATAAAATAATGCAAAGTAGCCAACTTTATCATTTCATTGCCTAACCTATTCCCAACTGCAAAGAAAACACCCAAATCTAATACTAACTTTTTCGCTTTCTCTTCAACACAGTACCTGAGCTATTTAAGCTTTCTAATGTGTTTTTCATTTCATTATCCTCATTTTTCATGTCTTTGAAACCATATTCTTGACAACTATATAAGAGCACATTTGGGCAGGCATTGTTTCCAATTAGGCTCTAAGCCTTTGTCTTTCTGTTACACAGAATCTCCCTTTTCACTTTCTGCTCCTAGTGGCTCTACCCTCACAGAGACAGCACGCAAGGTACAGAGTGGCAGAAAATCCAAACCATACCATAACCCAAACAGGCCAGATCTTTACTTTCCCCACTCCTAACTCACCCAGCTAATCTTCAGCCAAAGATTAACCCAGCCCTTGGTTTTAGTACTAACCCAGAAGCAAAACTAGACATTGAATTTGAACTCCTTTTGTTTCTTCCTCTAACAAAGAGGCAAATAAGCAGTAATGCAGCCAGAAGGCTGGGCAGCAGGGGAGGAAAAGAACAAAACAAGTGTCCTGGCAATCCACAGACTGGATTGTCCCTTCCTCTAAAACCAAGGGCTGAGGATTCCTTACTCCTTTCCCCTCCATACCAAGTGTTAATTACACCCAATAATTCACAGCTCCAGCATGATGCGGAGAGCTCCTTTAAAATCTATGTCAAGGGTTATTTCTTAGCAGACTGCTCCCAATGAAGGAGTCTGTTAATAATCACACGGGGTCAGGCAGGCCCCAGAATCCACTCCTGACCTTTCATTCAGCCTTAGTTTCTTTCTAATCCAGCACCACACTGAGGCTTAACTCTGGTTTACACTTGGACTGAGAAGGCTGAAGAACCAAACCCTGCTGCTCCCACGGCTAACTGCATCTCACCTGGCACTACGCCCCTCCCCATCTGGCGGGGCAAAGGAATGCAGAGGAAGACCTCAGCCCTGGGCAGACCCTCCTCGCCAGTGGAGGAGTTGCTTAAACTGCCCCCTCACCTCCCAGAGAGGGAAAGAGAGAATGCGAATATGTTCCGAAAAGCCCTTGTGGGAACCATCCGAGCAGTCACATTTGTCCCATTACAAAAGTGTTTTTTAGAAGTGTTTTGTTTTTTGTTTTTTTGGCAAATTCCTACCGACCCACATTTATTTGTCTTTGCAGAGTTTTTGCTCCTTCTACCCACTGCGTGGTGGTTTCTGCACACAGCAGTAAGGTGGCAGCCCTGACTAGCTTTCCAATGATGACTCCCAGGGGCAAACTGCGTGTGTGAGAAAAGGCGGGACAAGCTTTTGTCATCCTGAAATGCTACCAAAAGCAGGAGCCGGGGCCGCCTTCTGCCCAGCTTCTCAGAGTTAAATAAGTCAGACTGCTGAAAATCTGATTTCAATGATTCAGAGATTTTTCTTCAGAATCTATCCCACGAGTCCCTCAACTGTCTTTCAGAGATGAAGAGAGGAAAAAGATTCTAACATCTCGAGTCACCAAAGCAACAGATTTATTCAATTTCGGAGTGAAAAGAGTGAAGGGAACAGAGATCCACACAATTAGGTCAGGGTGACTGTGGGCACTGTCCCGGCATCAGAAATGAAACGGGCAGACAAATAATCGGCTCAGAGACTTAAGATCAAGGCCAGGGAGCCCACTGCCCAGGGTTCTTTTGAGTTGGGGGGGAAAATAGCCCGTTTCCTTTTTTTTTCTCTGCTTTACGGTCCATTCTCTGTCCTGTGCCAATTTTTCTCCCAAATTTGCCTCATATGGGCCTGGGTTTATCAATAACGTGAGGGCTCATTCAGCCCCAAAACTGAAAGTTTAGCCCATAAAAAGAAGCGTCCAGTGGCTGCTTCTTCCTCTCTGAAGTCTTTAAAGCTACCTAATTATGTTAAGTTAACACACCGAGTTTGTTCTGAGAGTCTACTGTTCCTGAATGTGGATTTTGGAGCAAGCTGGCTGGCCTCAGAAGCCTGGCTCAGCCACCTACTAACCACAGAAGCTTGGCCGAGGTGGTTAACCTCTGTGCCTCAGTCTCTTCATTCATAAAATGGTGCTAATAGAAGTACCTACATCAATGAGGTACAGATTAATTAATATGCATAAAAACACTGGTCACAACACACGCTCAATAAGCATGGGCCCACAAACTGGAGAACTGTGAGACATTTGAACATAAACGCACACTCAAGATATATTTTGGAACAGCGTAAAAACTTCTTTTTAAGCCAGGCACTGTGGCTCATGCCTGTAAACCTAGCACTTTAGGAAACAGAGGCAGAGGCAGGAGGATCACTCAAGGCCAGGAGTTTAAGACCAGCCAGGACAATATAGCAAGACCCCATCTCAACAAAAAAAATAGGAAAATGAGGAAAATTAGCCAGGCACAGCAGTGTGTGCCTGTAGTCCCAGCTACTCAAGAAGCTGAAGCAGGAGGATCCCTTGAACCCAGGAGTTTTGAGACTGCAGTGAGCTATGATGATGCCACTATACTCTAGTAGTCAAGTCAACAAAGCAAAACCCTGTCTCAAAAAAATTTTAAAAAAAAGGAATTTTGTAAAAATTTATTCTAAAAAAAATGTTTAAACTCCTTAAAAAAAAAAAAAAAGGTGGTTAGAAGTTCAATGTTAGCACCTCTAGCAGAACACAAGGGAAGACACAGTTTTAGCAGTTATCTGTTACCATGGTTTTCAAACTTTTCTCAGCCCTGGAACATTTGGCTCAACAAAATCTTACTCTAAGCTTCCAGGGCAGAACAAAAGCAGCTCCAGCTGAAGCTGTGTGAGGATGGGGGAAGGGGTGCGACCCAGAGCCTCAGTGACCCGGCCACAGCCCAGAAGCACCTTGGAAAACCCCGCCACGAGCACTGGACATGCGCGGCAGGGATGTGATTTTGTGATCTTATCCTGTTTGTAAAGGTGACGGCAGGCAATGATTTTGAAGGATGGAGTGCACTGGTAAGAAGCGGACAGATTTTTCGAGAGCTTGGGCGGGAGTGGGTGAGGTCAGGCAGATGAGAATGAGACGGAAGGCAGGGAGGAGAGACAAGGTGCTGACTTAATGAGGTGAGGGGAGCAGGGGCTGGAGTTGACTCTGCTCCCGGCCCCTCTAACTACAGCAACTCCTATGTGTGTGCTACATGGGGTATTATAGATAATGAAACCTGGCCAATCTTTTTTTTTTTTTTTTTTTTTTTTTTTTGAGACAGGCTCTTGCCATATCTCCCACGCTGGTCTCGAACTCCTGGCCTCAAGGAAATCTTCCCACCTCGGCCTTGTGAGTAGCTAGGACTACAGATGTGCAATCCCACTGTCAGGCCAACCATTTTTTAACAGAAAAATTTTAGGGGGACGGTGTTTTGAATCATCGATCTAGTTAAAAGCAGGAACACTTTGGTATTAATCCTTAAATATAACACCAGAATGTATTACTGAAGTTCCTAGCTATTATAATTACAATGCATGAAATGCTAGTAGTACCATTAGGTACTGTTAGCTCAATACTCTATAAAATCCAGAAGAAAAAAACTAAGCTGACTGTGTCCTCACCTCATTATATTACTCGAAAGGGAAGCTGGTGTTGATTTGTTAAATCCTTTATTTCAGCTTTTCTAGTGTCTTGCCTCTTTCTTGTTAACATAAAGCAAAGAAAAAAATAATGGCTTCACTGCAAGTTCTGATTAATACAGGTTTTACGTATTTGGCTTGGAAATTTGTGTGATTGTCTGCAGTATATTTGTCTAATTGTTTTGCTAATGCAAATACTAAAATTAGTTTTTATTTCCTAAGCAGTCTGTGATTTAAACACCTCAACCAGGCATTTTTTGAAAACTAGATTACTTCTACGTGGGTAAAGGAAAAAAGAGCCATAGTAACAGAGGACTTAAAAGTCGATGAAAAAGTACAGAAGTGATAATGGGCAGATCTGGAATAGGATATGACTTTTTCTTGAAATCTGTTTGAATGAAGAAAGGCTTATATCTGGGGCAGAATGTATTAAGGCAGTGATAATTCATTAGACCACTCCAGGAAAATGCTGGAAGCTTATGTGGTCTGTCGACTATGTGACCACAATCATGCTTTGGCAAATTTGTTTGACACTGTATCAGAGAAGCTTCTTCTATGAGCACAATTTTTAAAGCCTCTGGATTTTTTAATGACTGTCTTTATTCTAAAAAGCCACAACGCTTACATAAATCTGTTTGCACTAGGTAACTAAGCAATGAAAACAAGACTGTAAGTAAGAACATTTAGTCTATTCAACCCCAAAGTTCTCCTCAAATGGTACAGACTTAAAGGGAAGGTTTTCCCTCCTCTCTAGAAGTTAACAGCAGGTAATTTTAAACCTCTCAAGGAGGCATTTACCGTGAAAACTTTGATTGGTGCTTCCCTGCAGGGGTGGAGGAGCCCCAGGATCCTGCCATAAAACTACAGATTATTTTAGGTGGAGAGGATAAGAAAAAAATTTGAGAAACTTTACACTGCTAATTAATTTTACAGAAATCTATCAGATGGTAGGAAAATCCTGAAAAAAGATCTCATATCCCAAAGCCTATGAGCACAGAAAAAAAAAGGAAAAATAAAGTCCCAGGGTCTGCTCCCTATATATATAACTGCAGATTAAACATGAAGATCACACATCTAGGGACTATCATGCAATAAAAATCCTACTGTTCAGGAAAGAGAAATCAGAGAGAGGAGGAGGGAGGGGAAAGAGAGAGGAAGAAGTGTGTTAATTAAATGGACATCATCTGGTCCTTTTTAGCAACTAAGAGGCACAAAAGCATTTACAAAAAGCGAAACATTTAACATCCCTTCTGGTGCCCTTGCTGAGTGGGTTCAAGGTTGATGGTATTGACTACTAAGTGCTGTCTTACCCAATGACACTAGAGGCTTCAACATGTCTTTTTGCCAGGCATGGGTCTTTGTTTTTTCTTCACAAAGCCAAAGTGCATGGCTTAAAAGCACCAGGCAATTCTGCATTTCACCGAGACTCTTCAAGCGACAGGAGAGATGCAGGAAATCCAGGTCCACACATTTAATCAGCTATCTGGGGAAATGCTTCTAGATCTTATCAAAGCAGCACTCTCCAAGGATTTTCTTTTTTCAAAAAAATTTTTTTCTTCCCTCACTGTGGTCACTGACCTTTTAAATTCATTACTGGAAAAGGTGCAAGGCTACATGAGACTTACAGAGCCTGATGCATAGGTGCTAGACAAATGTTTTGATGAGCACATCTGGGTTCAGGTAGTATTCTCAAGTTATAAAAGGTTTCTTTTCATGCCATACTGACAATCCAAAAAAGGAAAAACCCCTAAGAGTTTCACTCCACATTTAGCCTGTCTTTCCAAGGCAAAGTAGAGAGTTTTATGAGCAAAAGTTCCTCAGCCTTGTCAGTTTGTAGTAAGGAACAGTCTACGATTATCCTGACAATCAACATTTCAGGTCACTGGAGGATTCTTTTACGTTACTGTTGTATGAACATTACTAAAAATCTGCTCAAGAATCAAAGGCACCCTGTCCTTTAAACACACACACATGTCTCAGTTTTGTACACACTCTTAGAAGTAACTTCATAAAAGGGGACAATACATCAATACTATTATCCAGAAATTTGAAAGCAAGCAATAAACACACACTACGGACTGTGGAAACAAACATCAGCTACAGAACAGCCTTTGTCACTGTGGAGTTTTTTTTTGCAATCCTCAAATGCAAGGTGCAAAAACCTGTGCTGCCAAAATATTCCTTTAAGCAACCCCAACAGATTCAGTCAGGTATGTTTCAATGAATTCAAAAGCTGTACGAGAGAAAGTGAAACACGCCAACAAGGATGAGTACAACCTGCAGGCTTAGGGGTAATGTCTTATACTGATGAAGATGCCACCTTTGAAAAATTTATTCTCTATTGAATTACAGGTAAGTAATAAAAACTAAAGACACTAGAAGACTTGTGACATCTCACATAGATTTTCAAATGAATACCATGTTAGGTACTATAAAAAATATCACATAGCAACACATAGACATACTTTCTATGTAACTACAACAAAAGCAACATGCATGGAAGAACAAATGAATGCTAAATCAAGTGGTCCAAGTCCAGAAGACAGTAAAAGAAAAGCAAAATCACCAGAGGAAAAGGAAGGGAAAATGACCACTTAAAGGCAGGATGTCCAGCAAAGGAGTCTTTCTATTGCAGTGATCTAGGGAGAGGGTGGTAAGGATTGAACTAAGGGGTATAGGTGATGTGGGATAGAAATGAGGTGAAAATGCATTAAAGGAACATTTCAAAGTAGAAAACAATGGGCAACAAATCAGCTGTATCAAAAGGAAAAAGTGGGCCTAGGTTATACATTTTAAGTTGGCATGAAGCTGTTTTATAAAACCACTTCTTTTTCTCCTGTAGTTGTCAAAAAAATTTTAAATACCCAACTTCTACTATCATCTAGCTGAAGAAAATCTGAGATTTTGTTCATTAATCAAAAATACACTGCCTTTGTTCATACAGCCTTTACAAGATTAATAAAAATCTATGTTTACTCTCTTCTCCTTCAGGGTGAATATCATCCCTATATTAGAAAATTCCAAATTCAGCCATCCAGGAGGGTTTAGCTGCCCACAAACCCAGCGGTATGACTCACCACCACCTTCCCTCCTTCCTGCCTCTTTTTATTTAGACTTTTAAAAACTTTGCCTTTGTCCAAATCAAGAAAAACTTTGACACGTCAAGGTGAGTACCAGTTGTGCAGCGAACGTATGTTAGAAATTTTAAGAAGGGATATCTATAATGGTATACAGAAAAATCAGTAAGGGTATATATCCCTACTTAAATGCCATATGCACATACAGAAAACTTTGCACATCTACAGATTCTTCCTTAACAATAGTCTGTGTAACCCATTACATTTAAACAACTGAAATGACATGCTGTTTGAGATTTTCTTTAAAAGACTAAGTGAGAGAGGGTAGATGAAACAAGATTGTAAAATGTTCATGACTGCTGAAGGTACAAGAAGGTACTTCACTTTTGTGTTAATAATTGTTTGAAATTATACATGATAGGTTTAAAACAGCATGATCTCAGAGAAACTAAATACAGCATCTTTGTGAAGTACCAGTTGAATAGCTGAAGCTAAAAATGAAAAGTAGTTTGTTGGTTTTTTTCTAGGGAATTCAACTGGACAAAGATTTTAATTTAATGAGGCTAGGCATGGTGGCCCTATAATCCTAGCATTTTGAGAGGCTGAGCTGAGAGGACTGCTTGAGGCCAAGAGTTCAACTAGCCCAGCCAATATGGCTAGGCCCCATCTCTACAAAAAAAAAAAACAAAAAAAAACAAAAGCTTAAAAACAAAACAAAATGTGCACAGTGGCATGTACCTGTAGTCCTAGTTACTCAGGAGGCTGAGGCGGGAGGATCGTTCGAGCTCAGGATTTCAAGGCTGCAGTGAGCTATGGTCACACCACTGCAGAAACTGCTGGTCTAGAGCTAAACTAACCACATGTGACTATTAAACTTTAAATTTAAAGTAATTAAAATTGAATAAAATTTAAAATTTAGTTCCCTACCAGCACTAGCCACATTAGCTCAACAGCTAGTCACAACCATATCGGTCAGCACAGATTATAAAAAATTCTAGCACATTTAAACTGAACTTTAATTTACAGAATACAAGGCTTCTCTAATTCTGGATGACCCAACAGTGGTACTCTGACTTTGGTGGGATCTCAAGAGCCTGTAGACCCCACGTGTCCACTGCACGACTCAGTCTCTATCAGAGAACTGAGGAAGAGGAAAGGAAAGGAAGGCATGGTACCTGCTGCCCACCTTGTCCACACAGGCAGGTCTGGGTCCAGGGAAAACAGACGGGGTTGCAGCAGCTGGTGAAGCTACTGCTTTCACCAGGGGATTGAGGAAATACAGATTGGGGTAAAATAGCTCCTTGTTCCTCTAAAGAAAGAGATGAGACTCTGATGTAGTCAGAACTAGCAGTATCTGCACAAACTGACTCTTTGAAAAGTTTTGCAGCTTGGGATTCAATGTAGACCCCTGGGCAGATGCTTTCCACCCTCACTGAAGACCACAGCAGCAAGATACCTCTTACGAGAGGCTTTGCCAGAGGAGGGGAATGACAGAACTATTTGTGAAGCACGTGTGACATCCACCAAGAGAGGTCATGGAGAGGACTGAGATCCTACCTACCACCTAGGAGGGCACAACAAGCCACAATCATTTTAATATTAATGGTAGTACAACCTCACGTGCACACTCACACACGGTGGTGTAGAGGATGCTGAGTTACCCACACGCTAGCTGAACAGACAACAGGCTCTATCACATTTTAACACAATTGTTGAACTGATCAAGGAGATGACTACGAAAACTATGTTATATAGTGTCATCTGTCTCTACTGAACCAGAAGTTAAAGTACGCACACTCAGAGACTCTTCAAGACTCCATCTCTTCCTTCCGAGCACCCCAAGCTCACTACCTTCCATCAGGACAAATGGGGGGCTAAGAACTCACTTGCTCATTAAAGTCTATTTCTATAATATGTTACGCTACCTTTCCCCCAGGAATATCTCCCACGGCTCTGAAGGAAAGCAATCCAAAGGAATAAATCTTTAATGCTAGAAATAATGGCTATTTGGCACATGAGTGAGGAAAACCTAGAAGGGGCTTTATTTAAGCACCCCCAAATCACAGCATGCACTCAGCCTAAATATAAAGTTGGTTCTTGTGAGACAGGCAGGCAGACCGCCCAACTCAGGGCCTGGGCTGAGGTCAGATGTGGTCTCGTGGACGCTCTATCAAATTTTTCCCTCCCTTCTAAATCTTCAATCTCTCTGAGTCTTCCTTTTACATTCAAACACTCTCAAGTCTCTTCCTGATCATAGTCATTTTTTTTTAATCCCTCAGCCCCACGCCACCCATTCCCCTCTGCTCTAACCGCTGCTTTCTCTCCTTCCATAACCTGCCAATCTAAAACTGACTGCTTCAATAGTTGGTTTCTGTTCTAACCCTCCTAGACCCACTGCTGCCTGGCTTATCCTTCTTCTAAGCCATTGGAAAAAAATCTCAGTCACTCTTGAACCCTCAGTGTCTAGCACAGAGCCTGGCCCAAACCAGGATGAGTTGATACTAAGTGCACGATGGACTTCCATGTTGAAAACTCAAAGGAACTCTCCCTCATGCACCTGAAACAGTCTTCCTCTTGGTCTCCAGGGCAGCGCTGCACACTCCCGGCGTTTTTCACCCCTCACTGTTCTTCCTCCACTAGCTTTCCCTTAGCCAGATGGGACTCATTCTCCTTACTCATCTTCCTAACATCATCTACTCCCATAGGTTAACTCTCAACCCCACAGTGATGGCTCCCAGTGATAGGAGCAGCCTCTCTCACTTCCGAGCTCATGGCCAGTGTACCAACAACTCAAAGGCACACAGTCTTATCCTTCTCCTGAGCTGTGACCCCTCAACAAAAAGCCTGGTCATCATGTGCTCCCTAGTCCAGGGAATGGCACCGCCAACCACCTGGCTGCTCAGGCAGGAAGCTTGGGCTTCCCCTCTGCCTTCATCTCTCACATCTAATCAACCACCATCACACCAGCAAACTGGTATTAACTGAGCAGCACCTAAGTGGACACACAGGTACTACAGTAATAGGGTATAGGGCAGGTGGGAGGGGGAAGGGGGGGTGTATGTATGTATGTATACATACATTATGTATGTATACATACATAATGAGTGAGATGTGCACCATCTGGGGATGGCCATGCTGGAAACTCAGACTTGTGGGGGGCGGGGGGGAAAGGGCATTTATTGAAACCTTAAAATCTGTACCCCCATAATATGCCGAAATTAAAAAAAAAAAAAAAAAAAACACCACCATCTGTAAATATCTCTTAACAACTCACCTCTCTCCATCCTGTATCATTATTCCTCACCTGAAAGAGTGACACCGCTTCAAGCCATCTGCCCTTACTCCTGCCCTGCCCAACCACCCACCAGTCCCCTTTCCATGGGGCGGAAGCCTGTGTGATCCCTCAGACCAGCAGCAGCTGAACTGTGGAACTTGTGAGAAACGCAAATTCTCAGGTTCCACCCCAGACCCACCGAATCACAAACGCTGGGAGTACAACCCAGGAGGAGTTTGTGTTTTAACAAGCCCTCCAGCTGACTGTGATGCACAGAAAAGTTTGAGCGCCACTGCTTTAAAATATAAATCTGTTCACATCACTGATTGCAAAGCCATCAGGTGTTTGTAGTTCCTACGATAAGGATCAAATTCTTAGATATCAATTATTATAGAAATGACCACCCTAAAAAGACAGGAGAATGAGGTCTAAACATAAAATGCACAGACATTGGCCGGGCGCGGTGGCTCAAGCCTGTAATCCTAGCTCTCTGGGAGGCCGAGGTGGGCGGATCGTTTGAGCTCAGGAGTTCGAGACCAGCCTGAGCAAGAGCGAGACCCCATCTCTACTATAAACAGAAAGAAATTAATTGGCCAACTAAAATATATACAGAAAAAATTAGCCGGGCATGGTGGCGCATGCCTGTAGTCCCAGCTACTTGGGAGGCTGAGGCAGCAGGATTGCTTGAGCCCAGGAGTTTGAGGTTGCTGTGAGCTAGGCTGATGCCACGGCACTCACTCTAGCCTGGGCAATAAAGTGAGACTCTGTCTCAAAAAAAAAAAAAAAAAAAAAAAATGCACAGACATTGCCCATACTGTGGGTGGTGCCACAGGAAAAGTATCACTGTAGAATGGGACAGCAGTGAGAAGCAAGGCTCGCTCAGGGAACTGGTGACCCTCAGAATGGCCAGTGCATGAGGCTGAGAAGATAACTACCTAAAAATACATTGACAAATGACACTTTCTTCCCTTCCTTTCTCAGGTGTCTAAATTTTATTTGTTTCTCATCCACTTATCCCGCCCCTTTTGCCAACCAAAAAATCCCCCTCATCACAGTTTTAACAACCCCCCAGCCACCATTTTCTGCTGGGGATTGGGGGTGGGGGAAGGGGGTCTAAGTGGTAAGAACTTATACTCTCAACATCTGATCCTACAATTATAGAAACACCTCAAACTGGCCTTTTCAGGTTCCCACCAATTACTCACATCCTAACTCTACTGCTCCCAGTTCCTCACTTTTTACTAAAATTGGTTCAAATCCAATCTCCTCCTAGAAAATATGTCACTACAACCTGGGAATCTCTTATCACTCACTAGATCTTCTGTATTTAAATGTGTTATGTGTGAAGAGGTGGGAGGAAGGCTGATGATGAGAAATTACATAATGGGTACAATGTACGGGATTTGGGAGATGGCTACCCTAATATCCCTGACTTGCCACTACACAATCTACGCATGAAACAAAATTACACTTGCACCCCATAAATTACACAAATAAATGTGTGTTGTGTTTGCATAAGTATCAACCAATCACCTTGCTCCATCATAAAATTCAAGAATACCTACAAAGTAAGTCACACACATCTGCTCAGTAGTTTAACTTTCTCAAGGGCAAAACTGTTTCTCTTCTCAATTGCCTCATTTTCAAAATAAGTAGGTTGAATAAAATGACAACTAAGGTCGACTCCAACTTTAAAATTTCATTACCTATAATCTCATTTAGTGCTCTGCATATATTATATAGTCTATAAATAGTGTTGATTAAGACTCCAGAAATCACATTTCCAAAAAAAAATCACAAAGAGGATGTCGCTTTCTCTATATTTCCCTTTGAAAAAGGGGAAGGGGAAGGAGCTTTTCTGTGATTCCTACCACTTTGTAGGGGTTCACGTTTCAACTACATCATGCAAGCTGGTGACATTTAGTCATATTTCAGCCCTAAGAATTTAAGGATCTTTCCTAAGCAGAGCTCTTATCCTTCCCATAAAAGTTTCCCCATTTTGATGAAAAAAGACTATAGGAAATGCTTCAAATAAAAAGTGAAAATTCGCCTCTTTTCTGTATGCAAACTCTCGGATAAGTTCTTACAGCACTAATAAGAATGTTCTCCACGTGGCTCTGTCTGTACCAACTTCTTTGTTTCTTAAGCACAAACTTAGTCACTGTTGTGAACCACAGATACATATCCAGGAGGGCTTCCGAAACTGATGTCACAAGAACTGAAACCGGCAAAGATAGTTTCAATTTCATGTGCCAAGAAAACACTATTTTTACTCTAAAGCAAAGGGAAGACTTCCTGACCCCACACACAGTCCAGCACACTGTTTCTCTTGTCCTTATTAGCAGTATGTTTGTCAATAAGCAGGACTGAAAATTATAAGATTTCGGGGTTCTTTGCAAGCATACAGTTATAGCATGCACATTTATCTAACTTTTTTCCTGTGTCTTCCCCACCAGCAAATTCACAGCTGAGTTAGCGGCTTAAATGCCAAATAAGCAATAAAGCCCAACTCTTCCATTTTGTCAAGGCAGCCTGATCCAAAGGTGTTTCAAAGTTCACTTCTTGTTTTGTGGCTTTTCCTTAGATGTTCTCAACAGAGTTTCATTTGGAATACATGCAAGCTCATTATCTGTTTTCTACTAGTAGTTAAGGTACTTTTAGCCTTTTCTGTCCAAGTCTACAAATGTGATTCGAAAATGTATTAATGGTAAAAACCACTCTAAGTACCTGCTATATGCCTATAACTTACAGAAAGTTTACGCAAAGCGGTAAATGCTACATGAGAACCACAGTCATGGCACAACAGAGCAAAGTAACTCAAACATGACCCCAAAAGAAAAGTGGCCTGTGCTATATTCTTTCCCCAGATATGATCAGTATGGAAGCTCTTTAAGCATCAGTGCCCTGATTGATATTTTCAACCCCAAAGACATCAAAGAAAGAAATGAGTCCCTATTTCATGCCAGATACTGCAACAGCACATTATATAGACATTCACTTAATGCTAAGGGGCGACCTGCAAGATACAGGAAACTGCCTCCAATTTATAGACGAAGGTTCAAAGGGAGATATGGTAACTTACAAAGGTCACTTTCAGGTTTCAACAAAACATTTTTTAGGTGAAATTTTTTTTTCAAAGCTGTTTTCTTGTTTAATTATTAAATACCCATTACATAAAAAGAAGAAAATGAAGTTTAGCTTGACTGAAAAAACAACACACACACCCAGGATTTGCCTTCTCTTAGGAAAAATAAATCTTGAACCCAACACAGCATTCAGTTCCTAACTAATTTAAGGTTTGTTAGATTTTCAGTCATCAAACTAGCAGTTTTTAAATAGACATAGGACATAATTTCTCCCTCTGGATTATTTTATCTTTGCCAATTTCTATATATTACATGAAAAAAATTTTTCTATACCAAAGAATTTTTTTCCCTAAAAATCAAACCTTCTAAAAAGATAGGGACATTAAAGCTACACAAATTAGCTATGGTAAATCACACAAGCACGCACACACACACACAAACACAAAATTAAACTAAATTCCTTCCATCGTATAGGCCAGTCAATAATCTGAATGCTTTTATTTTACTTTCTTTTCAGTAACTGAAGAGATCTTACATTGGCTATGCTTTCAGTCCCAAATAAACCATCTTTGTTGGTTTCTGAATCTCAAGTACTGGAAACATAAGTGTGGGCAACTGATGATTATGGCATTTTTATAATGTAAATAAAATTTCAACTTATGAAAGAGTATCAAATAATAGTATGTTCTCCATATAGCCACTACAGCCTAGTGATTCAAAATGGCATTAACCCCCTGAAGCTATGACTGCAAAAACACAGCCTGATTGTTTACCCAGAGAATATGCTGCTAAACCAAAGAGCTCTCCCTGTCTATCCCAGGCCGGGAAGCAAACATGCCTTCCCTGGCCACTAAAATAGAGACCACAGACAGGTGGCTCTCAGGACAATTATAACCAGCAGACAGTTTTTCACTGACCCACACAGTATTTCAAAACACTTGGGCTAACTTTAAAAATCATATGTTTCAAAAAAAAAAAAAAAAAACCACAACCATATTTATAGTTTCCCTAAATATATCTGAAGATTTGACAACACTGGTCCTACATTTCTGTATGAAGTTCCAACATCTACTTTCTTCCTCTTCCTCCAAGGACTTGATTTGATCTGTCCTTTTGCCACACTAACCCTAAGTGGGTGCTGTAGGTTTGAAATTATTTGCCACTCTAATTTCAAACCTACAGCACCCACTTAGGGTTATCTACATGGCCCTTAGGGGCATGCGAGTTTGCCATGCTTTTACATCTAGCTACAAGGGGAAGCTGACCAGTTGATTTTGATTCTGGAATGAGTGTTCCTACAAGAAAAATGAGTAAATAATGCACAACACCATTTCCTATTTACTCTACGATGCCTGTGTAGGTCTCATTTTAACACATTCCCTACTTTTTAATCCAAATTTTTGTTTTGACATTTGGGAATTTTGCCTTCTCATTTTGGCATGAAGAGGAGAGCAGACAGACTTTAAGGGCAAATTTCACTAAAAACAGCTTCTAAAGTTTCCACGTAAGTCCTGGCCAAATTTAAAGCAAATCGCTCTCATTTCAAGTATGCATTTCACATACGCTCTGTTTTTTCCCTCCCCCACACATTCTAATGTCTCCTACGACAGATGTGATACAGAGCTGAGTAAATGGCCTCAAATTGGCCTTATTTAGTAGATAAATTGAAGAAACAGCCAAAAGGCAGTGATATTGAAGGACCAGCTATATAATTTTTATAAGATGTGCTTGAAGACTGTCTAAGAGGGGACTACTGTGTCACTTTTGTCTCTGTTGTTTGAATCTGGAATTCTTAACAAGGGACCATGGTATCCTAGCTGTGAGAGTCACCGGGGTTACAAATACAGTCAATTTCAGACAAACTAATAGACTGTAAAAAGGCATAATCGAGGTTTGTTTTCCAAAAAAAAAAAAAAAAAAGCAGCCACTAAATCAATCCTGCAATCTGCTGCAGGTCAGGGACACTTTCACGAAGTCAATACCATTATTGCAGGGCTAGAGCATCTGTTTCACTGCAGACAGGGTGCATTATCATTGTGCCACCACTTCTCTGCAACTACAAAGCGTCTCATCTCAGTGTATTATCAGACATTCTTACTCGTTTGATCTTGACACCAACCTATGCAAGCAGGCATAGCAGGTGGTGAAAAATACACCCCAATAGGTTTATAACTTGCTCTATTGTCAGGTACACAGCGACAAACGTAATGCCTACCCCCACAACACCTAAATATCATTTGCTGTTGAATGAACATTTGTACCCTCCATCCCTAAATTCATATGGTGAAGCTTAAATCTCCAATCTCCAATGTGACAGTATTTTGAGGTGGGACCTTTGGGAGATCATTAGGTTATGAAGGTGGAGCCCTCACAAATGGGATTAGTGCCATTATAAGGGGAAGAAGAGATGAGAGCTCCCACCCTCTACAATGTGAGGAGTCAGTGATGACTGCCTGCAAACCAGGAAGGATACTTTTAACCTTGGACTTGCCAACCTCCAGAACTGTGAGAAATAAATGTGACGTTTAAGCCACCCAGTCTATGGTATTTTTGTTATGGCAGCCCAAACTAAGACACTGCCCAATCTAGATCCCTGGAATATATAAATATTGTGGGCAGAGAGGACTACCCGTCCATACTGTGGACTTGTCACTGGGAAGTAGCTTTCCACCAAAGACTGCATTTCCTAGGCTTTTGTATTGAGGTAGGACATTGGGACTATTTCTCACTACCAGAAACACCAGGGAAAGTGACATACATCACTTCCAGGCAAAAGTGGCGAAGTAGAGAGTCTTCACCCACTCTTTTCCATATGCCAGCTAGACGAGAGGACTCCAAAGCCCTAGGGAATAGTAAGACACACACACACACACACACACACACACAATACAGCAACCCACCACCTACCATGAACACCTACGCTGTGCTGTTAGGTAAGCAAGAACTCATAGCAGGCCACTGAAATTCTAAGATTTATTACAGCAGATACCATTTAGTTCCTAACTTTTACATTAAATTATGTAACAGGGTGAGGAAGTGGGAAAAGGCCTGAATTTATCAAGCATGAGACTGCAATGCTGCATGGTGCTTTGTGTATGAGGTATCTTCAGTGAACGAGAGGATAGAAAACACACACACACACACACTGGGTCGAGGACGCGTTGTGGTGGTGGCAGCCCCTTCAAGGCTCTGCACCCTGATGTATTTCTAGAAAAGGATAGTCAGCATCCCTCTAACTCCAATAAAATGCGAGAATATTACAGCAACTTGCTGAAGACATTATCAATTTAGATTGTTAAACTATTTTTCTCTCTCTCACTCTCTGATGATTCATTTAGCTAACATCTCTCAGTCCCGCCTTGAATAAAATAAAAATGCTAGAATCTCCACATTCAAGGGAGATAGTCTTAAAATCCCCTCACATCTTTTTACCACTTTTACCAATAATCCACCATCGCTTGTAAGGGGTTTTTTAGCCATTTATATTTGGTCTCTCTGAGGCTCTTCCTAGTTATCAGTGTATATCCCACTAACTATAAGGAAAACCACCTTTTCAGAAAGGGCATGCAGGTACTTACCAAATGTGACAACAAATCCTAAGTACAAGTGATGGAAGAGAAAGACATGTTCAGGTGCAATAACCAGCATGAGATATCTAAATATAGCTACCTTTGCTGTATAGAAAACTTAAATTCCAAATGATTTTTATATAGCACATCCCCTTTGCCCTTAAATACGTGTGTGAGGAGAGCAAGCGTCTGTACAGGCACCGGGTAAATAAATCTAGGCCCTATGACCCCAGTGCCTCCACAGAGAGACTAAATATAAGAACACCTTCTGGACTGTACCTACGATCTACCCTCTGCTTGAGACTTTGACAAGTGCTCCGAAGCTCCTTGGCCGAAAATCGTGCCACGTAGATGTTGAGCGCTAGAGCCTGTTAGACGTTACTGAGCTCCTGTTTATGAACCCTGGATATGAAAAACAAACATTTGGGTCCACCGCTCTAAGAGGCTGGCCCAGGGATTAGTATCACATTAATGCTAATCCTGCAGCTGGGCCAGCCAAAGAATTCCCACCCAAGCCAGGCCCTGGAACTCTGAATAAGCAGCTTAGCTTCCCCCAAAGTGGCATGAATAATTAAAGGAGCTAAGCCTACCTGCCTAATTACAGCCAGTAACCAACTCTTAAAAAACCAACTCCCAGCCCAGTAGGGCAAGCAGGAGGTAGGCTGGTTAATAAACCCACAGCTGTGATCTGCAAGGGCCTTTCACCGTGGGGCAAGACCTTGCCGCGGCAGCACCCTGCCCTCACCGTGGTGCCACCTAATCATGTCACAC
This sequence comes from Mirza zaza, assembly GCA_008750895.1. NCBI lineage: Eukaryota > Metazoa > Chordata > Mammalia > Primates > Cheirogaleidae > Mirza > Mirza zaza. The sequence goes on from VSMD01059851.1 coordinate 66,680, forward strand.
AAACTGAAATCGAAGGCCAGCTGGGATCCAGATTATGCCCGAGCCGAAGAAGCACTAGAGTTTCTGTGTACTGGATTAGGTGCATGAGATCAAATGTCTAACTCTTATAACATACCTAGTTTGGTTCAAAAGGATTAAAATCACAAATTCAGATTTAGCAGCAACTAGAAACATGAACCCCAAACATGCCGTTTTCAAAGGGCCACCAGATCATAAACAATCCTAATGCCTTCGTCCCCCACACCTCCTGACATTTGGAAATTTTTAGATAGGCCAAACTCGCCCTGCATACTTTCCTGCTATACAAGACAGCACACAGTATGCACAAAATTTATCTCTGACTCTTTCCTGTCCCTGCTGCTCAAGGTCGTGGCATATTTCATAAACGGCTGCTATGCTAATTACTAACCAACTTCCAACCGTTTGGAGAGTCCTTCTAAAAATTTCAGTGGAATAATTATAGTTAAATTTCCTACTACTCAGCACTGCCATAGCCAGCCAACTTCTCTCTCATAAACCTCCTTCTGTTTCTACTCAAAATGGGCTTTCTCCTTACATGACATTAATAGTACCAGTTTCCTCTGTCATGTTAGTAATAATTCATTGTCTGGCCTTGCATTTGAGATTTTCAAAGCTAAGGGAAAGGAGGGCGGGACACAAATTTTCTCCAGGCTACATCAGACTGATTCTCTCCCCCAGCTGTCTACAGAGCCTTTTCTCTAGGAGGGTTGGGCCAGTTGTGGAGGGAGGACCAGAAGGAAGCAAGAATGGCAGTATGGGCCTGCTTTACCCATCACCCTCTGAGCACAGTTCAGTTCAGTAAGTGGTCACAGCCAACCTAAGGTGGTGACAAGTGTTCCTCAAGGACCCCTGGGCCATTATTCTCCTCACCACCCCATTTACTTTCTCCAACTTCTCATCTCAACTGTGCAGCGGCTCACGCCTGTAATCCTAGCACTCTGGAAGGTGAAAGCGGGAGGATCACTTGAGGCCAGGAGTTTGAGACCAGCCTGAGCAAGAGTGAGACCCGGTCTCTACAAAAAAATAGAAAAAATTAGCAGGGCATAGTGATATGCACCTGAAGTCCCAGCTACTCAGGAGGCTGAGACAGGAGGATCCCTTGAGCCCAGGAGTTCGAGGTTGCAGTGAGCAATGATGCTACTACTGCACTCTAGTTGGGGTGACTGAGTGAGACTCTGCCTCAAAAAAAGAGTTGACAGACATATGGTAACCTATGTGACTTCTCCCATAAACTGAGTTTCCACAAACAAGATTACACCATTTAAGAAAATCTACACTGTCTGCATTGTTCATAAGGCAATAAATTATATAGATGATAAAGGAGCTAATAACATTATTCAAATATTGTTTTTCTGATTCTCTGCTTGGTGGTACATAACTTTCCTTCACTAGTTTCAACACTTCCTGTCTTTGAATACAGAGACTTAAGAATGTGCACTTATAATAGAAAATTAAGTGGCCCACCATTTATTGAGTACCTATTAGGTCCAGGATCAATTCTGAGAGACAGATATCACCTCATTTAATGCTAACAGCTCCATGAGGTAAGCTCTGCTAGTACACAGCACAGGAAGACCTCAAACCCATGCCTGCCTGATTCCAAAGTCCATGCCCTTGTCTTCTATGCAGTTTGAAAACTCTTTCGAAGCCAAGCCAGCCCTCCGCAGAGGTATCCTGTAGTTTCCCCAGCATGATCTTACACTACAGGACCCAGGGACTATCATGGAACATCTCCAATAATTTCTCACTTATCTTTAAAATTTGTCACTGTCCCAAGAAAGTCTACAGTTAAATTAATAGACCCATATGCTATTTAAACCTCAGAAGGAACATGCAAAGACCTGAATTTATTTATAACAACTGACAAAAGGTCTACTTGCAATGGCTAGGAAGTCTATCCTCAGAAGAGATTTGCCTTCCTCCAGGCTAAAGGTCACACAAGGTACAAATTTAGAGCTTTGGACAGCCATCTGCTGATACATCTGGAAACAAAGGGAGGAGACAGGAAAGGGACGGGAGGCAGCCAAATCTCTTCAGACATCTCGCCAGGGTGTGTACGCGAGCACGTGTGTATGTGAGTGTGTTTCCTAGTGCATCTCTAGAACAATACTGTAAACCAGGATGGGTGTGTCAGCCCTTAAGAAAACTGGCATTGGCCGGGCGCGGTGGCTCAAGCCTGTAATCCTAGCTCTCTGGGAGGCCGAGGTGGACGGATCCTTTGAGCTCAGGAGTTCGAGACCAGCCTGAGCAAGAGCGAGACCCCATCTCTACTATAAATAGAAAGAAATTAATTGGCCAACTAATACATATAGAAAAAATTAGCCGGGCATGGTGGCGCATGCCTGTTGTCCCAGCTACTCGGGAGGCTGAGGCAGCAGGATTGCTTGAGCCCAGGAGTTTGAGGTTGCTGTGATCTAGGCTGACGCCACGGCACTCACTCTAGCCTGGGCAATAAAGTGAGACTCTGTCTCAAAAAAAAAAAGAAAACTGGCATGACTCTCTCATGATGCTTCCGTTCCACTCTGAACTATTGCAAAATCAGAGAATGATTGAATCATGATGTCAATCTTTCACGTGCTCAGTCTACACAGGCAACGCCAGAATGAGAGTGAAGTGGAGATGAAGACAGAATCATCTGAGACTCTTTAAAAAAAAAAAGGCAACCATCAGTCCCTATTTATAAGGAGAAAACACATATTCAACATGTGAGGGTCCCATTTTCCTTTCACACAGCCAAATACTGATAACAATAGCATAAAACATATATTATAAAATCTCATATGTGTATATACACATACACGCAGAGATAATAAAGAAAATCTTTTCTCAAAAAATATTCAGAACACTTCCCAGATTTCAATTTTTCAGATTAAATCTTTAAAACAGACAAATAACTCATTCATGTCTCCTAGTTAGCCAAAGTACTCCAGGTTTTACAAAATAACACAAATTAGAACACTTTAACCTAAAAAATGGTATATTTGATGTTTAATGACTACAATTTAAAATTACAATGGTTTCAAAAACATGTTGCTATTTACTGTAGTTACTCGAATGAAACTATAATATGACCTGCAAAGAAGGCAATCTGTCTCCATTTGCTAAAAAGCTGGGCCTTTTGGATTAACGGTGCACATGCAACAAGTTGGTAGACAAAACACATTTTAAACTTTTGGTTACTAAGACACTGATAAGCAATCCTACTTTAACTCAATTTCTCTTCAGTCTAATTTTCAAAGTTTTCACACCATTATCTTAATTGAACCTTATAATGAGCCTATGAAGGTGGGGATTATTTTCTCCATTTTTTGGAGGAAGCAACAGAGAATATTCAAGGAAGATGATTTAAAGCATTGGTTTCTAAAGATGATCTTTTTTCTTCCTGTAATAAAGAATATAACAATGAGCCCAAAAAGGACTATTAGTTGCAGATCCCTGCAGAAAGCAGCAAACAAAACAAGTCAGCTGAGCACTTGGCCCCACAAGGCATTTTGCCCTTTGTAAAGCAAAACACAATCATTCAAAACAGATGCAAAGCAATCTGGGAATTGCATTTTTTTAAGGCCCACTTTTAACCATCAATCAGCCAAAAAAGGAGAAGGGGGGCAATTGTAATTCCAGGATTTGCTGAAATAAATCTTGACTCAAACCTTTAAAGAAAGGTAAGGGATTCATGGAAGTGAAAGTCGGTACATAACCATTAATTTGCCACACAGTACTCACATCTTTAACATAACCCACAGACCTGGGCTCTAAAGCATCCAGAAGGCCATTAGGAAACCATATTTCACTTCCATCCCAATTAAATGAACTGAGGAACACACACATAGCACGATGTTCATTTTCCCTATAAATGGGCATTAACAAAGAAAAGTAAAAACATGAGTGTACACACAAATTGATGTTGGCAACGACATGCCAAGTTATAGGCAAAGAAAAGTCCTGAGATCTAAAACAGACTAATATGAGACCTCATTTCCAAAACTCAAGCACATTACAATCTCTTGACTTCCACATAGAAAATGAAAACCAGTTTACTTCACAAGTGAAAGGATAATTAGTCATTGTTTGATACAACCAGTATCATAAAAAAAATCAACATAACCAACTACTCAGAGTCTACATCTGCTGCCACATTTTTTTTAAAGATTCAAGACAGACACATAAACATAATATATGCACAGAATTGTTGCACTGAATAAAAAAGATGTCAGAGATTATTTAGCTCAACACTTCATTTTAGAGAGAAGAAAACTAACTATAGCACAGAAATTTCGATCTTCTTAGTGTAACATGCATGGCCCACAGGGACAAAATCAGGTCTTAGATCCCTTTCATACTGTGTCAATTCAGACAGATCTGAGAGCATCGATTCCTAAAAACTTAGAAATTAAAAATGGAAGAGTTCCCCCCAAATTAAAGACAGGTTGAAAACAGATGCCACAGAAAGCCTTAGAGGAGAAAGAAACAAGAGAAGTGGGTCATCTACGAGATCTGTCAATAAATGCAAACCACATTAATGCCCCAACAGTTCTTTACTGCAAGTCAGCAATAGCTGGCACACTGAAATACTAAGCTTTTCGTCTTTCTCTCTTTAAATTTCAGTAAAGCCTCTATCTCTGAAACAGTGTTGAGAAGAAAAATGAATCGCCAGAGGCAGGAAATTATTACCAGTTCATGCTCCAGTTCCCACAGCTAGGCCCTTAACCAGACTCTAGAAAAGGATCAGGAGTTTAAACACAGCCGTAAGGCAAGGGCATTGGCCCAGGAGGGGACAACTCCGCAAGGACACATTTGGATGGACACTTTACACTGTCTTCAGCTTTAACCATTTCCATGCAACAAACAATGTTAGACAGATCTCTGGACACACCAGAAAAATAGCATCAGACATTAGACTAGACCTACATGTATGCGACATATAATTAGAAACACTTTCTACCCCTGTCCAACGTCACTAATGCCTTAAGACCAATAGCCACATCAGAGAATTATAAAGCAGTTTAGTGAAGACATGGGGTTTTCTATAATCTCTTATTTCAAGGGACTAGAAATTTCTCACCCTCCCAACATACTGTATAGTAGGCCCCCTCAAAAAGAATAAAATGCTATCAATTCAGGAAAGTTTTAAAAAGAGAGTCCTTAAAGAGTTAGTACCTACCATATATTTGATGCATTAATTAAAGGAAAAGTCTCTTAAGTTTACATAGATAAGCTAACTTAGAAGACAAAAGAAGAAGTGAAATGGAAAAGATACCGATGATAATACAACAACCTGTAAAATAAGAGAAAGGAGGTGGGCCAAGAACAGGACACAGAGCAATGGGCCTAGTTCCTCCCACAGATGAGTCCAGACCAGGCTTCTGAGACCCTCACCAAGGACCTTTTCCCCAGAACACAAGCCCCATCCCCACCCAACATACAGCCACTCGGGTAAGGGACCTGTGGCACAGCACTCTAGCGCTTTGGTGCCCTGTATAGAAAAGCATCAAAACATGCTTTGCTCCCTATGACAACAAGGTGAAAGGGAAGTTGAAGGGAGGGATGAATCTTAGAAGACTCACAAGCACTATGCAGACTCCCAGGATGGATGATCAGAGCGTATTTAATTCTTTACTAAGGCATCTAAGACCAGGGCTGTTTGAAGGCCTTGACCCTTTCCTGGAGAGTAGCTGCTTACTCTTCCTGATGCCTCCCATCCATCTGGTTAACTACTGCTTCCCCTATTCTTTCTGGGCTCACCAGGGGCTTCTAGAGTGCTTGGAACAGCATGTGTTAATTCTTGACTCTAACATTGCTAGCTCTGTGACACTGGCCACGCTGTTTAACTTTTCTGTTCTTCTCTTTCCCCGTCTGTAAAACACAGATAATAACAATACCTATCTCAAAAGATGTTACGAGGAATCAATGAATTAAATGAGTTAATCTTCATAAAGCACTTGGAATAGTGCCTGACATGTGATGAATGCTATATTGTTTAGTTAAAATTAAATAATAATTTAAAAAAATGATTTCTTCCTCTTCATAGCCAGCTAGAGAATCCGATAGCAGAAGAGAGGATGGTACCATAAAAGTTTTAAAAATTGACACAACTGTTGCAAAGTTTCTTTTGGTGGCGACGGAAATGTTTTAAAATTAGATGTGGCAATGGTGGCACAATTCTAAGTCTACTAAAAATCATTCAGGTCTATACTTTAAAATCAGTGAATTTTATGGCATATAAAGTATACCTCAATCAAGCAGTCAAAAAAAAAAATTGAGACTATCACATTTCACATAAATAAACTATTTAGTTACAATAAAATCCAAGATGCCAACCCTACTCCTGGTACCTCTTCAGGCAACAGCATGATGGTGACATTCACGGGGCATCGCAAACATATGTGATCTCTTCACACTGGCCATCTATGACTTAACTAATAAGCAAAACACAGGAACAAGAGAATCCCTAAGAAGTTTTCAGCTTCTGGGAGGAATGTTTCATACACCCAACAAAACAATATGAGCCCTTTATAGCTAAGACAACCTGCCTCAACAGGCACGTATGGTACTTTCCCTGAATTTCTTAAGCCTATTCCCCTAAACATGGGAGGCAGCAGATTAGGACCTAAAGAGCTCAGGCCTTGTGAGATTTGCAAAGGTGATTCCAAATCCAACCTGCATGGCCTAGAATAGTTTGTTTTGACCTATCCAATCCAGTTTCCTCATCAACGAAACTACCTATCCTGTAAGTGTAAGGATTGGAGATAAGAAATGTAAAGCACTTAGTGTATGGCACGTGGTAGGCATCAAACACAGGAGTAGTGCAAGTAACAGCAATTGCTTAGGTTATAATTGTATAAACATAATAAAATGCATGCAAAGAGTTATCATCATGCAAAATAACAAGGCAAACAAGCCTTTTCATTTATGTAAACTTAACACTATTCCTATAACATCAATCCCTGATAGTATCTCTGTATGTCACATGACTCAGCACAAAAGGAAATGAGGTCCAAGGTAGCCTAGGATCAATACCAGAAAAGCAAGCTAACAACAGAACTGAATCATCTCACATTTCTAGAAGTTCCCAGGTGAATTTAGTGTCCTTTGAGAAGCATACGGAGGACACCATGTGAGGAAGAGTCTGGGGAATCTGAATCCCAACTATCTGTCACATGTGTACATTTCGAGTAGTGAGCAGCTACTCCTACATTCCCCCTTCGCAGGGCCTGTGGATGGACTCACATGTCAGAACTGCACCTTAGCCTCCCCAGACCCATTAGTTGTGATCTGTCATCCCAACACGGCTGCACATTATTAACCGTCCAGAAACAGAAGCAAAAGGCAGTGGTGCTTAGGTTGTACCTGTATCCCTGACACTAGCACAGACATAGTAAAATCAATATGTGATTGGTTCAAGTACCTCACATTATTGGCTTTGGAATAAGGCGAATCACCATATAGCCCATAAAAAGCCAATAACTTATTTCTCAAACCCTGAGTCATTCATTCAAATGACTTCCTCAGAGCCAAAGGCACTGATGGAAGCTTTATACCCGCTGACAACAAAACCCTGAGTAATCCCAAAAGAGGAAATGAGTTGATGGAGGAGGCTGGGCGGGGTACTTATTCTTTCATTTCTGTTTTACTATTTGACCTACTAATAAAAATGCATACACTATCATATGTTTCCAAAATGTTCCCACAGACATGATGCATCTAATGGTTTCCTACAAATAAATCCTGGAGAAAGATTGAGCGACCAACACGAGACATCTCAGGGAGACATCTCAGGCGACAGGCAAATCTGAGTCTGGAACCCAGATCTTCCTATTCCTAGTCTTGTGCTCGATCTCACGCCGTCTCTACAACTGAGATTCAGAGTGGAACCTAGCCAAGTCCTTCCCACCAGTGGGTCTCTAAATAACATTACAGGGGCACCATATCCTCATAGAAGTCACCCCTGCAACCTCACTGCAGAGTTTAATGCCACAGACTGGAGGATAAAGTCCCTCAGTCCATTCGACTCATTTTCCCCTTTGCTCTAATCTGCAAATCGCCACATAATCAGTGAGATGACCTGGCAAAGCTGAGAGCTGTGTCTGTCTGGAAATTTTTGGACTCAGATGTGGTTGGGTCAGCTCCTTTCTGAAACACAAACCATTCATACTCAATGCCTCGGTGCTCAGGACTGTCCTTGTCACTTCTGCCTTGTTAAGTCTAGCATCAATTCTCTGAGAGAGAGACCCTATAAAGAGCTGGTTCTTTCAGATCATACTTAGAAATAGATGCTTCTTTCCCAAAACTTCAAGTTAAAAAGTAGTTACTAAGAAAGGGCTGTGAGTTCTTTCCCACTGGCATGTTAGTATTCAGATTTAGTCTTAGAAATCACATTTACCAATGAAGCTCCACAGCAAACATTTTTTAACTCAGTTCTACGAAGAGTTCCATTTCACTCACAAGCATTCTCTGTATATTCTGAAAGTGCCTATAATTTTTGGTGACCAAATTCATCTTTTCACAAAGCATTCGTTTTTGTTTCGCTGTTCTCTTTTAAATACTCTAGTGTTTACTAACCATACCCTGTAATCTCTGTTAATGGGGTATTTCAAGATTCTTTTTCAAAGGCTTTTTGCTTAATTACTGCCTTAGCCTTTTGGTAAAACTGAGCTTTTAACAAACTGGCCTGCAGGGAACATTTTTAAATTATTCTCAAGCTTTCTACCCCTTTTCAAAGTTTTCCCAAACTACTTAAAAACCTCCCAGCCTTGGGGGAAAGATGATAAATTGAATGATTTTGACTTGTCTGAGGCCTGGGCATTAGCCTTGGTTGAATCCATTTGTATTTCACCAGAAACTTGCCTCTTATACCAGAGCTTCTCCCATGTTCTGCCGCATCCAACAAATATATTCCCTGGTAAAGCTCCTCCGAGGCCCCAAACAGGCCAGAGGAGGCCCTACAGTCTGTTCTCAGGGGTGTCTACCCATGGTTTTACCCTGCTTTTATCCTTTCTGTAGTGCAGCCCATGTTTGCATTCTTAGTTCAGACTCTAATTCTTCAGAGAACTGGTAACTTCAAGAGGGATCTGAGAAAGAAGCAATTAAAAATAGTTGTTTTAGATCTCCAAAATAAATAAATCTTATTCCTCCTATCCAAGGCTTTGTACCCCTGGACCAACAAACATCTCCTCACTTCCCCCACACCCCAGGCCCTGGCAACCACTATTCTACTCCTGCCTCTATGAGTTCAATTGTTTTAGATTCCATATGTAAGTGAGAACATGTGTTATTTGGCTTATTTCACTGAGCATAATGTTTTCCAATTCCATTCATGTTGTTGCATATGACAGAATTTCTTCCTTTTGAGAGCTATTGCACAGTGTGGTGAATATAACTCATAATTGAGTGTTGTACATTTCAATATCACTGAGAAAAAATCTCAAATGTTCTTATTGGGAAAAATGTCAAATATTTGAGGTGATGAATAGGTTAATTGGCTTGATGTAATCATTCCACATTGTGTTCAAAGATCATAACATTACTTTGTACCCCATAAATATTTACAACTGTAATTTGTCAGTGTATAACAAAAAAACAGTCATTTTAAAGTCAAAAAGAAAACATGAGAAAATATTAACTGGTCAAAGATAAAAAAGATCACATATACTCTGTTTAAACATTTTTTTAGCGTATGTACAAATGCAAACCAAAACCACAATGAGTTGCTGCTTCACACCCATTAGAATGACTATTATCAAAATAAACAGAAAATAAGTGTTTGCAAGGACGTGGAAGAATTGCAACCCTTTGTGCACTGCTAGTGGGAATGTAAGATGTTACAGCTACTGTTTAATGTTTCCTCAAAAAGCTAAAGAGAATTACAGTATGATTCAGCAATTCCAGTTCTAGTTATACAACCAAAAATAATGAAAGCAGGAACTGAAAACAGATATTTGTACAGCAATGTTCACAGTATTATATACAATAGCCAAAAGGTAGAAACAACCCAAATGTCCAATAGATGAACAGATACACAAAATGTGCTATATCCATACAATGAAATATTGTTCAGCCTTAAAAAGGAACTAAATTCTGATACATGTTACAATATGGATGAATCCTGAAAACATCATGCTAAGTGAAATAAACCGGACACGAAAGGACAAAAACCGTATGACTCCACTTACATGAGTTACCTTGAGCAGGCAGCTTCATGGAGACTGAGAGGTAAGAATAGAGGTTACCAGGGGCTGGGAGGGAGGGAGAAATGGGGAGTTGGGGAGTTAGTTTTTAATGGGTACAGAGTTTCAGCTGGGGAAGATGAAAAGGTTCTGGAAATGGAAGGTGGTAACAGATGCACAAAAAATGTGAATGTACTTTATATCACTGAACTGTACACTTAAAATTATTAAAACAGTAAATTTTACCTTGCATCTTACCACAGCCAAAAAAAATTTTTTTTTAATGTAGAGGAAAGGAAAATCACCACACAAAAGGCAATGGAATAATGGGTAACTTTTACAGGTTCCAACTCTTCCTAAGAACTGCTGTAAAAAAATATATATATTTTTTTTAAATCAACGCATTTACTCACACACTCACTGGTGTGCAAAGAGACAGAGCAGGTCGAAATAACAGCTTGGGTTCAGTGGGATTTTTAGCACTAACAGTACGAGGCACATGGAAGGCGAGTTACATGTCAGACCAGCAGCACAAGCAGATAGATGGGAGCAGCGCAAAAGAGGATGCATCACATGCCGGCATGTTTTCTTCCTTCTAATCTTTTGCCTTGAAAGCCAGCCTCTCAGTCCTAAGCCTCAAGGCCCCGATTATCTCGAGTCTATGTGCGCAGATCATGGGACACCTCAAATGTACGCACATCCAGCAGCCCAACGCCCTGGACCGCCGCCTATCACCCTCTCGGGTCCACTGTCAGCACAACACACTGACCAACAGCAAGGCCGTTCCCTGACCCAACAGTCTTACCAGTCAGCGGATTTGGCTGACAGAAAGCCAAGGAATTTTCTGTGCATGTCGACGTCATTCGGTGAACTCACAAACTCTTCTGGTTGAGCCAGAACCTTAAAGTTTTGTATCTGGAGACCTCAAATACAAGTTCAACACAAACTTCCAAAAGTCACTGCCAGTCACCAGCCCCGAAGGAACAGAAGAATGGCATAAATTGTCCGCTCACAGATAAACTCACCTGTTTTCTAACCTGTTTAAGGAACCTTGCACATGTCAGATTTGTGTCTATGCCACTTTATGTTTGTTCATGCAACTTTGAGTTTCCTAATGAGGCTGGCCTAAGTGGCAGTGTAGAAGTCACAGAATTATAAGTCACTAAAGACACCCACAGAGGACAACCTACACCTGCATCATTACAGTTTGACTACCCAGATCGACAAATCCTAGACAAATCTCATTATTTCAAACTCTCCTTGGAAACAGTCTACCCATCTGGGAGACACTGGGGCTATTGTTCTGGACCAGAAAAACATCCACACAGGTTAGTAACCCCAGGCTGCTCTAATTAGTTACCTGAGACACAACTGGTAGATGTTAGAGTTTATATGTTGTTGTATTTTTAATTCCATTAGCCTACTTGACCCACATTTTTATGCCTAGGCTCTAACACTTGGGAAATTAAAACATATATGCCAATAGGGTATAATTAAAAGTTAAATATAGTAGCTAAAATCTAATTTCATTAAAGTCTTCTCCAAATCATAGAAGTGCCACTTGGTTGGCTTGGCTACAAGGCAGCATGGACAACTCTAGATTCAAGCACTTGCAACTGTGCTGCATCTATAAAAGCTGCGTCTGAGCAGTGGAAAAGAAGTCTGCATCCAACATACTCGAGTCTAGCTTTGGTCTTTTGCTTCAAATGTTAGACAAAGTGCAAGCTTTCATGGCAGCTTTGCCAAACATCTAGCCAGCCCTCACCAGTGAGAGCTAAATTCAGGTGTAGTTTCTTACAGACATTAGAAAATGGGTTCATTCTTCATAAAAGTTAAAGATAAAACACCAGTCACTAACTGGTTATTGTCACTACCGACTAATGCTTGCTTTGATAAAAGAAGTGACCACTTCTCAAGTCAATTCCAGAAATGCGGTAAGTACACCAAACCCCCTGCTCTGTCCCAGGAAATAATGTCCTTTTATCCTCCTCCAACAGCCACCTCCAGCTGCCATGGGCATCAGGGAAGAGAATAGAAGAGTTCTGCCTCTTCCCTTGCAGTTCCAGATAAAAGTTTCAACAGTGCCTCTGGGGACTGAGCAGGACAATCTATAAAACTATCCCTCCACTCACCAGTCTCTCCAGAAGTCATTTTGCAATCCTGAAAACCCCTCCCCCATTCATGCTTGGCAGATGCTTCAACAAATAGGGTTTTTCCAATAGCCAGTGAGGCCAACACTGAACATCCATTTCCTGCACAGCAAACTGCACACTCGCTAGCGGCCCTAGGCAGGGGCATCTGAATTCAGCTCCTGCACTTGCCTGGATAAAGACTGCTGCTGTTGTTGCCCCTGGCAACCACATTAGCTTGGGCAGAAGAAGCAGTGGTAAATATTTCTCTGGAGAGTCAATTCACATCAACCGTGTGCCTTTTAAAGACACAACTTCTTGCTTAATCTATCTTGCAAAAAGTCTTCTCTGAAAGTTTACAATGCTTAAAGGCTGCACTGTCTCCCCTCTGACCTACTGCATGGTATAGAACTCAAAACGGGCTCATTTGGAACAAACTTAATATTCTTTTTTTTTTTTTTGGGGGGGGGGGGACAGAGTCTCGCTTTGTTGCCCAGGCTAGAGTGAGTGCCATGGCATCAGCCTAGCTCGCAGCAACCTCGAACTCCAGGGCTCAAGCAATCCTGCTGCCTCAGCCTCCCAAGTAGCTGGGACTACAGGCATGCGCCATCATGCCCGGCTCATTTTTTCTATATATATATATATATATATATTAGTTGGCCAATTAATTTCTTTCTATTTATAGTAGAGACGGGGTCTCGCTATTGCTCAGGCTGGTTTCGATCTTCTGACCTTAAGCAATCCGCCCGCCTTGGCCTCCCAGAGTGCTAGGATTATAGGCATGAGCCACCACACCCGGCCTTAAGATTCTTGAAGTAGATAACAAGTATAGCAAAGAGAGAAAAAAAGATTCTGTTGAAATCATTATTAGTATTACTCTTCTCAACAGTGAACAAATGTCAGCAAGCTCTACCTGAGGCATGCCTATATGCTATGTTGGCCAAACAATGCACAAATCATATTTGTAGAGTGACTCACAGTTTTCAAAAACACATTTAGGAAACAGTATATAACTTTATCCCTATGACAAGCCTGTGAAGTAAGCTGTTACCATCCCCACTGCACAGAGACGACTGAGAAGGTGACATCCTTCACTCATGAGTACTCAAAAAGCAGAACTATATGGTGAACTTAGGTCTTGACAAAAAGCTGCCCCTGGATAGACCATGCTGTATCCAAGCAAAGAACCTGCATGATCCAAAAAACTCCATTACTGAGAAGCTGGTGTTCACGTTAACATGATGAATCTCTGAGGTTATTAAAAACAGCAACATAACAGAATTGGCAAAGCTACTCCCAGGGAAAAGGTTCCCACCTCTGCCTGGAGGCGTCCTCATCACGGCTTAAAATGACCTAAGTATTAGTGACCCATGACATAGCTGAATCTGTGGTAAGATATTCTGTACTGTAATTTTATGATATTTTATACACTCAGATATGCAAAGCTAAGTCCATGAGGACTTATGCATATTCCTCACATTTCCGTGAAAAACAGCAGCAGTTACTAGATACTCGAGGGCTCTATCACCTCAAATCTTTTGTTAACAGTATTACAGGGAGCAACTAGTGAGTGTTCAGGTACACAGTCATAGCTGACAATTAATGTACATGTGCATGAGACAGAGTGACATCAGAGATAAGAAGAACAATCTTCAGCCAACAGAAACAGCTAGAAGGGACTGATAGAAGTTGAAGAGTTTTAAAGATAAGAGCTTCCCTAAAATGGGCTAAAACTCTCCAGCTTGAACACTGCCTCTGAGGTTGGCCCCGGCATCTGGTTCAGGTGGGCTTGGTCATTCCCATCTCCACTGAGACGTGACAGTGTGCCCGATACCATGCTAGAAGGAGACAGGATAGTCTAGACGGCTTCCATCCTTATTCTAGAGAGCCGACAACTCAGCCGTGGGGACGTCCACTTCTGAGTCACCACCAAGGGCAGGTGACACTGGAGCTACTGTGGAAGGGATTCAAGCAAGGAATAAGGATAAAGTCATTCTACCACCAGTGAGGTCGATTAGAATTGTGAGCTTTTCCAAATGAAACAAGCAGTGTACAAAAACAGAGAAGTAAAAGGAAGCGTCTATATTAGACTGTAGTAAGTCAAAGATTCACCTTATAAATCTATGGGATTATCACTAGAAGAAGAATTTTTTAAAAATGCAGAGTTAACAAGTTCATAGAAAGGAAAAATAGAATAAAAAATTTCTGTTTAATCCAAAAGAAGTCAAGGAGAAAAAAGAACAGGTAGGTCAAATAGAAAACAAATTGTAAGATGGCAGATACAAGCTCATCACTAATCACACTAACGGTAAATAGATAAACTACTCCAATTAAAATAAGATAAAAACAAAAAAAAAATTTTAATGTACAAAAAAAGGAAGGGAAGGAGGACTGACCCAAGTATGTTACAGAAAACATGAAAGAGGGTAGAAGCCACCACATGGGTCTGTCTTGCTGCCTGCAATGCAGAGCCTGCCAAGTCTATCACAGTCCTGTGCCCATCAGTATCCATATCTTTCATAACTCATTTGTTTGCCTCCACGCACTGTCAGGAAAGCAAATCACTTTATTGGAAAAGGCCATAGAAAACTCTGCTGCCTTGCTGATCCTTTATTGAGAAAGCCCTTGTTCCTCCCTGCTAGGGATAATTCATTTAGTGCATCCTTGCATATGCACATTAGACCCTGCATTGTATCTAGATTATCACATTGTTTTATTGGAAAATGCCTAACTACTTTTCCGGGGTCACCATTAATCATGGAAAGGGATCCACTTGTCCTGCCCACATTCCTTGCCCCACCTTCCCCCCACACCATGCCCCAGCCTCCAAGTACCAGGCTCCATTAGTACAGTAATAAAACCACTACTGTTTGGTTAGCAGTAATGAGTTCTAAAAGCATCAATGGAGTGTTTCACCGAGAAGGACTATTGTTAGGTGCAGCAAACTTTGCCGGCATCAATCTACTACAAACTATAGTAGATTGTAGCAGCCTTCTTTTTTTTTTTAGGCACGTCAGGAATGCAATGAAAAATAGCACAATCCATGCTCCTCAAGGCCAACACAATGTAGCTCAGACAACTAAACAAAATGACCAGTGAATAAACACACTCATTTCTACAGAGGCTGGCTCTATTGTATCCTTTTTCTAAAAATCTGGGTGTAATTGTTGTCTTAGTATTGAGAGAGGTAGTGTTTGCTGCCTGCCCACCCCCAAAATATATCAGTCACCTTGACTTGCCAATCCCCAACAAAGATATCCTCTATTTCTTTATGTCTATTAACGCCTCAAGATGAGCAAAGGAGGAAGGGAGGAAGGGAAAGAAGGAAAGTAGAACCAAATAAAGTAGTTTTGTCTTAGTTTTCTGTTTACTGGGTTCAAGCACAGAAAGGGAGTTAGCTGATTAACCCTCCTGGGTCTCAACTTTCTCATCAGGTTCAGTGGGCTGAACCATGAGATTGCAAGCAGATTGCTGCTATTCAACCATTTTTTACCTGTAACAGTGAGCTCATATGGTCCAACGTAATGGCAATAAAAATACTTGATTACTTGGTTAGGAAAGGATGTGGAAATAAGTCTCCATTTCAGTTTAGCTCTCTGATTATCTTTTTAAGAAATAAGTCTCTTCACTTTAAAAAAAAATGAATTTCTCTTTAACACAGCTACTAGGCTAGAGAGTATTTTGGTAACTTTATTCTCTGGTCAATCAAAGTTTCTCCACTTTTCTCTACCTCAAAGTCTCCCTGATTTTTTTGTTGTTCATAGTGGGGTTTTCTTTCATTTGTTTTTTGTTTTAGAGCAGGTGCAAAGGCACCTCCAGATGAAGAAACATAAGATTATTCCCCATCCCTTCTCTTTAGATGGTAACTTCACTACCACTAGCAAGACCAGTCAAGGGTTGTCTTGCCTTCTGCACAGAAAGTAATAAGTAGAAAAGAACAGGAGACCAGAAACACATCAATGCCTGAGTTAGTGCAAAGAAGCTACAGAAATGAGGGAGAAGAAAAAAGACTGATAAAGGAAATACCTATGGGTGAAGGAAGACTGATCAGAGGAAATGGACAGGCTTACGCTTTTCTATGAAAGAGCTTTTAATTCTTTAGATATTTGTCAATACTGAATCTGTCAGAGATGTCTGTTATAAAATTGCTGCTTCTTAATATGACATCAAATTTCTTTGACTAGCCAACCATATCACTATGGAATATATACATAACAATTCTTACCTTCCTTCCCCCGTCCATACAAACTTTGTCATTCAAAAACACGTCCCTTATTAACAGGTGCTCTAAAAATAAGTTAATACAGGAAAAGATTAAAGTTAAAATCAATTAAACAGAAGTTTGGCATAAATTCTGTTCCTAATTTTTATAAATATTGACATATATATATCATACTCATGGAGGAAAAGAAAAAAATGTAAGATTGAAGGGAAGAAGAGATAGAATCACAAAATATTCTCCTCTAAAAGTCACTCCACCAAGATTCAAATGTAACCTGCAAAATTTTTGATCGTCCCTTTCCCTTCTACCCTACAGAGAAAGTCTATCTTTTACTATTCTTTCTGTGCCTTGTTGAGCTTATGAAAACAATACACAAAGACAGACATCCCCAGGCTCCAAATGTCACTTGCCAAAAACTCATAAAGACAATACTAAAAAGCAAGAACCAGTCTCATTTTTTCGGGTCCAACAGAAAAGGACCTTAATGAGTGATAATATGGTAAAGGGGATAAAAATTTGCAATCAGCACTCAAGCTGATGAAGTATCTCTGGATATAGAAGCTTAGGAAGAGGGAGATTAACCCCAAATGAGAATGTGACCTAGCGTTTGACTTCCAAATGATGCCTGGGCTGCTTTTATGATCTCAGCTGTGGGGACAGCATAATGGGGTCACCTCCCCGGATCACAAAAGCTACATGCTAGGGCTAACACGCCACCCTGCCCACTTAAAATGTTCATCAGAGAATTAGCCACAACCTCAATTGAAAGCTGAAAGTCCAAAGGGTACCAAGGTTATTTTATGACACAAGTAAAAGGGTACCATGTGCTCAGCTTCCCAGAAGGCTAGCCACAGGGGAGTCATTCAAGTCAAATCCACTGAGCAGAGTGCTAGGAACTAGCTGAGGTTTAACAGGAATGAAATGAGGTAGAGCTGGAAACAAGGCCGACACCAGGCCTTAGCTCATATACAGTGAACAAACCAGAACTTTTGCCCCAAACTGACACTGAGCTGTAATCCTACTTATAGTAATAGGGAAGAACAGCTGGTTGGCTCTTACTCAGCCCAACAGTGGGTTAACTTCCTCTTAGGAAGGGGAAGGAGGAGTGGCCTGTGAGACTAACTTGACATACCTCTTCTCTTTCCAGAAGAGTGCTATCAACAAAACGAAAGGCATGGGTAATATGAGCAAAGACTGCCTATAGACAGATTCCTGAGGGAAGTGGTGTATTTCTCATCTTGAGCAAGCATCTACTTCTCTTTTTTTCAGTATTCTTCCTCCCACTGGTGGGAGGAAGCTCACCATACTTCGCTCACATGCATACCTCCAAATACGAAACCAATTATGCCTGCTATTTGTTCAGGTTTTTATTAGGGAGTATAATTTTACTTCCTTTTTCAGAGTTTCTTCCTCCAACTCTTATCAAAGATTTTATCTGCTTCTATCAAATTCTCTCAGGACAGCATATTTGGCTGACTATCCCTTAGGAAAAGAACTGAAAATTAACCAATGGCTTCATATGTTTTTTTTCTAATAGGAAATAGTTGCTGGGGGCAAGGAGGAAGGGAAAAAGAGAATGTTTCTGTTAAAGAGTATTGCTCTAAGTAATCCAGAGGCCAGGTGGCTTGCTCTTCACTAACTAGGGGAAATTAACAGCTACTAGTACATTTAGCGATTCTGTAGCAAGCAGGTAGGGGGAAATAATTTTGGGCAAAGGGACACAGGAGGGTTCTCCTCCCACAACTACCCCTCTGGGCAATGAGCAAGCTGCCCTGAGGCCACACTGCTCACATTAATATTCTCTCCTAAGAGGAGGGGAGGCTTAACCAAGTAGATCCTTCATGGGAGAAAGATTCACTTCTTCACTCAAAAAAATAAGTTTATAGAAAAGGAATGAAAACATTTAACCATGCAGCACAAATCTGAATAAGCCAAGCATGGACAGACTTTGGAGGGGGGAAAGGATGGTGGTCAACCAGACATGGGCCCCTAGACTGATCCACTGTTGAAGTCACAGCAGCAAATTCAAGACTGAGCCAGCATTCCTCCCCAGTCAGTGAGACATCAGATCAGCTACACGCGGCTCAGTCAGGTCCGAGAATCCTGGGGCCTCAGCACAATCACTTTCAGAACACTACCATGTTCACTCAGCATGCACTCTGACCACAGGCTGACTTCTCCAGGTTCTCAAGGGCTGATCTGGAGAAATCGGAATTGATGCAGTCTTTTCCAGAGAGGGTCGTGTCAATCAATGACAGTCGCTGTACTGCTGAGATGAGACACCAACCACTGCATTGGCTAAATGAGAGGACACGTGATGGTGTGATGTGAATGTGAGCTCTACCGGGAGTGGGTGCTGGTCTGCTGCTAGAGCCAACGTTCACATAACTGGAACTCGTGCTGCTAGAGCCAACGTTCACATAACTGGAACTCGGCACAAAACCGTTGTGCTCTCAACCTGAGTTCCACATCAACAGCAAGCGTTTGGAGTGACAAGCTGTTTTCCCAAGACCAAAAGATAAAATCAACATTGATTAAAGGCTTCTGGCTGTCATGCAGGAAGAGGAGTCCATAAACTCCACTGAGACAGAGCTTTATTGTTTATTCTTGCTATTCCCCCACCTTTTTCTCCAGAACTGTAATTTTAAAATCACTTTTTTCCTACTCATTTTGTCTCAAGTTCACACACTTAGCCTATGACTAAGCTATTGTGGTTTCTGCCTCTGAAATAAATCTTTGGGTCAATTTTTCTTTATTTTGATAACCCTGACTTAATCTGGGAGGTGCAGTATTGCATCATGGTTTCAAAGCCCAGCTGCACCCATAAGCAATATGACCGTAGGCAAATTATCTACTCCTCTAAACTATCACCTGAAAATAGTCATTGTGAGGATTAAATGGGGGAAAACAGGTACCACGTCCTTGACAAAGCATCAGTGTCATCAACATCGCTGTCATTAATCAGGGCCCAATCATCACACAATTGGACAACGATGCCATGTCCTCTGGTCCCCAGAGTCACCGTTAGCAGCCATGGTGATGGCAACTTCATTTAATATAACCATCATATTCCACATCAAATAGGAAACATCCCCACACACTGCAAAACGCTCAACTCACAACCTCTCCCATGGCCTCAGTTACACTCCTTTTCCTTAACTTCCCCACAGTCGGGGAAACAATCCCTGGTCCTGACCTCTTTTAGACTTCTAAAAAAGGCTCTTCAACTATAGTTTAACCCAGGACAGGAGTCATGATTTTATTGCCTTTCTCTACATTGTCACCCAAAAAACATTACCATATATAAAGAATTAATGAGTAGTATCTTCTCACCTTTATACCAAAGGTGGTTTTGCCAATTGCCATCTTCCTAATCCTCCAGAAAGTGAGGTTTTTTTTAAGCCTTGCACAAGGCAGTCAGATTGGGGTGGAGCCCAGCTAATTATTTGGAATTGTAATACCTCCATCTACCGCCTTGGAGCACCTTAGTGTCTTGTTATACAAAGGGTGAAGATGGAAAAGATACACCTGTGAGCACTCCACTGAAGGTTCTTGACTCAAGACTTTAAAAGCTTGAGAAGAAATTTATAAAGCCAACTGCAAACTTTTCTGCCCTCTTAACCAGTCAATTTCTAAGTGTTTGTTGTTTTTAAGCATCTGCTAAGGATTGACTTCAGAACTAACTACAGATGGCTCCTTGACTTAAGATTTTTCAACTTTACTATGGTGCAAAAATGACATGCATTCAGCAGAAACCATACTTCAAGTCCCCATACAATCTTTCTGTTTTTCACTTTCAGTATTCAATAAATTATGTAGGATATTCAACACTTTTATTACAAAATAGACTTTGTGCTAGATAATTATGCCCAACCATAGGCTAATCTAAGCGTTCTGAGCAAGTTTAAGGGCTAAGCTATGATGTTTGGTAAGTTAGGTAGATTAAATGCATTTTGACTTAATGATATTTTCAACTTACAAGGGCTCATCAGGACATACCCCCACTGTAAGTCAAGAATTACCTGTATTTTAAGGAGGAAAAAAAAAATTCACAAAAACAACTCAATTCCTGAATTTCATTTAATCTGATTATTAGAGTTGTTTATAGCTTGGGAAAAAAAAACAAAAAAAAATACTAAGCCAGTAGTTTGCCAGCATATCCGAAGCTCCACATATTGTCATTTCAATTTTTACTCCCCAGAGGCTTTAAATTTATAAATGTTTTATAAACCAATTGGCAAAACTTACCCATCTTAGGAGACATACAAAGACATGAAGACAATGTGAAGACAAATGATACAAGGTGGAATCACTCTGTTTAAAAGTATTTTTTTAAAGTAAGTTTTTTGACAATAAAGATCTAAGTGCTACATATTATAACTTATCATTACTATTTAATATATCTGTCAATTATCATACAGGCAGAATCCAAGGCTCTATGTGAAGTAATTTTTAAATATGTACCTTATTCTGACTTGGGAGTGACACTAGGTACTGCACTGGTGATTGTTTTTTTATTGGACACCACTGTGATAAATTTGCACTGCCTAGAAAATCCATTTCTCCGAGGAAGATGAAAAAAAGGGATGATAAAGAGGTTCCTAACGAAGATGAAGAGGGGAAGGAACAAGCCTAACCCAGCCCCCGAAAAGCGGACTCTCACTGGGTTATGAACACGGGGAAAGGGAGGGTTGGCACAGCAGCAGGAGCCGACAGACTCAATGTGGGAGATGAAAATTAAAACGTTAACAAGCTGAAAAAACACGGGGAAGAAACATAGGTTCCTCTCCGTTTAATGCACCAGCCACTCTGGCAACTGGGCCACGATTCAGCAGACAAAAAGATCTGGGGACTTCTCCAGTGAACCGAGAAATGCGAGCAGGAGAAAGCAGGCATGAAGAGATGAATGCCATGTGAGCTCCATCCAACTGCCGGGAGGGAGGCGCTGCCAGGAGTCAGCACAAAGCTGACACCCCGCAGCGCCTGGGGCTGGATGAGTGTCTCCTGAATGAGTAATAAAAGAAACGAAAAAGGAAATGAAAAAAAAAAAATGGTATCTGATAATATTACATCCTCATAGTCCATAACTGTCATGTGCACCCTATTCCTGAGAACTCCCTGGTGGGGGCGGGCATTTAGGGGAAATGACACATTCTACCCAAAGTGGAGAAAAACAGAAAGTGAAAGAAACATTTTAGATTTCTTTCTGATGGTAATTTCATGTCAACATAAATATAATGGCAACCACTCATTAGTTACCTTTTATGCGCTAAGCACTAAGTGAAGAGATTTAATGTGCTCTATTCCTAATTGTCTTAGCAGCCCAGTGCCAGGACATAGTATTTTCCTTTTCCAGGTGAAGAAACTGATTTTCCCTCAAGGTTACAAATTGACAAAACAGGAATAGATAAGTATGGTAACTCAGAAACCTCTCCCCCACCCCCACCCCCACCCCCATTTATCACATTCACTACCTTTAAATCATTTGTTCAAATGTTTCTGTTATGGTCTTATGCCAGGCACCAGGGAGTAATGTGGGGAAAAAAAAACAAAACAATGAGCTTCCAAATCACTAAGAACAAAATGTAAACAAAACATCTCATAGCTGGGCAGCACATAGTGCCTGGAAGGTCATAAGGTTAAGAGTACAAACCGAAGTCAGAAAGACTTGGGTTTGAATCCCAATGCCAACCACATGATTTGGGGCAAGTAACCTAAGTTCTCTAAGACTCTCTAAAATCGAGACCCTAAGACTCGATTTTCTCACCTGTAAAATAGAGATAATAATGGCAAAAACAATGATTTGTGTCTGACAAAAATGTAGATAACAATTATACTACCATTCGAAAAACACAATTTGCCAAAAGGTATACTGCTGTTAGGTTTTAGTCTGACACTGTCGGTTCTTGGAGTACTCATGGCCAAAGAATGACCAGACACACCAAAGTTAGGCAAGCATGAAAATGAGGTTTATTGAGGAGAGAAAGATAGGATTATAGGGCAAGAGCAAGATACAGGTTTACAGAGCATGGTATATACGCCATGGATGACCAGATCCAGGGTAGGCAAAAGGAAGGGCAAAAAGAGAGAGAGGCCTATGGTCTGCATCTTATTTTATAGTGCCTACATAGGGACATCCCTCATGGTTCAGAGGTCACCAAGGAACTACTTTGATTTGGATAGTTGGGAGTCACATGACCTGAGCCTTAACTATAATGTGAGTTCTAGATCACTTTCCAGACTTTATGGTACCCATGTGACTTGGCCTGTGGCTAGAGAGTCCTGTGCATTCTTTTGCAGCTGGCGCGCCAAGTTCTGACTGGCAGATTCGCAGGGTATTCCCTCCTCCCCCAGGTATGGAATATCAGGGTTGGGCAGGACCAAGATGAGGGCAACAGCATCCACTTTTGTCCCTAGGAGACCCAAATCCCTCTACTATCTACCTAAGACTACCATCATGAAAACCAGTCTTAAGAGGAGAAAGCATGGGTTGTGGAAAGTATTGAGACTACCATCTTTACTCGCCTCATACCTTCAACCACACATCACACCTTCAACCACACACTGAAGACATCTAACAGAGAAACCCATAAGACAATGATGGGCCACACCACCCACACACCAATCTCTTTCCTCCTCTTCCTATGGTTCTTTTCCCTGCTGTTAACACCAATTCTAACCTATCAGAGAGCCAATGTTTACCCATGAGCAAGCTGACCCTACATCCCTCCTCACTCAGAATCAACACAGTAGATAACGTTGGGAACTAAAATAGTTCCCTCTTTGATAAGAAAAACATCAATGTAAATAACCTGAAGCTCATGTTCTATAATATTGGAATTAAAGGATAAGGATTTACCTACACTGCAGACATTCTGTATCACTGTGGGGAAAACATGCAACGTATATTCAGATAAATAGGAAATCATAAACTTTCAGAACCTAAAGCAACAAAAAAAAAAAATCCTAGTCTAATCCAGCCCACTTTCTAAGTCAAGTCCTAAGAGACAAGACTTGCCCAAAATATATCTTACAACTAAATTGTGAAAGAATGTCCTGAAAATCAGCATTCTTATTCCATCTTCTATCTTCTGAATATACTCAAATGTACATTATGCATTCTTAAAGATTTTACTATGTTATATGTAGTTGTAAATATCCACCAATATCGAAATCGTTCTACAAACACATAACTTCTAACGAGGCAGCCAAAGGAAATGTTCAAAATCCTACATAAACCATAAAGTCAAAGATGCAGAACCAGGAATCAGGAGACCCAGATACTAATGCTTGATTGTCACTTGATAATCAGTTTCTGGTTCTCAAATCACTTTTACTTCCACTCAGCCTGTGTTTCTAGACCATAAAAAGGAGCTGGACCAATTGGTCTCCAAGGACCTTTCTAATATCTAAAGCTCTCTAATTCTCAATCACTGGCATATACAGTAGACACAGGAAAACCACCACTTTCATTTTTAAAAGTCACAAGAAAAAAATCACAAGACATCATTTAGGGAAGAGTGTGTTGAAGCAATGCCTGCTTTGGTGTTTTTCCACAGAGGTAAGCTCTGTGTTTTCCAAAAGCAAACAGTTCCCTTTCTCCAGAACAAGGACAGGATGTTGGGGACATGAGTCACTCTGTTGACATTCTAGGTACTGGTCAGTGAGAGGACAGGAACCACATCGGCTTCCTAGAGAGGACAGAAGAAAAATTTGTTCTAGAAAAGACCAGACAGGGAGATGCACTGAATGTCAGAAAGATCCTTCCTCCTAAGGCCTTCCTAATCCAGCTTTCCATGAAATGTCATGGTAATGCCCAGCCTCATTTTAGCAAAAGGAGTAAAAGAACTTATTTCTAGAACCCCAGAGTCCATACAAGCAGCTAGATGCTGTGGACAAAACAATTTCCCAATACTGACAAGACCACCAACAATTTACTGCCTCAACATCTGTTCACAAGTACGCATCCTTCCTCCAACACGACAGAATACAAATGTGCCTTTGCCAACGATTCTTTTCAGGGGCTGGAATTAACAAAGACCAGTAAGAACCCCAGACAGTTTTTTAATTTGTAGGAGAAAGAAGATGAGCAACAGCCCACAGTACCCAGCACTCTGGGCCTATCACATGGACGGCCCTGCTTGTCTTGCCATGCCGAAATCCAATATCAGAGAAATATCAACATGCAATTTTCTCCATCCCACACTATTTTTAGAACATAGGTTAGAATATGTCACATACGCCCATCTTGTCCTCCTCCTCTCAAAAAAATATATACATTCCATTCCTGTACCTGCTATAGGACAGTGGGTGACAGCAGCCTAACCCTTCTTCCTCACTCCCCACTGGATTGAACGATTTAAGTAAGGTTCCATTCTGCCTTTGCTGTGTTTAATGCCACCGTCACCACCACATGTTTTTCAGGACCCTGCTGGAGAACCCAGGGCAGACATGTTATCTTAGAGATAATTCTTCTGAATCCCTTACCTAAATCAGAATTTCATGTCATTCCAAACATGTATTCACTCATTCATCCATCACTGGCAATCTAATGATAGAAACACTCCTTTGCAAGTAATTTCAAGGGTTGAGGTAGTAGGAAGAATGAGGAAATGACACTATCCTTGAAGCTTATGTATATTCCTCCCTCATTGTTTTCCTATTTAAATTCAGTTTGGTGTCCCCTTCCTCCATTATTTGCTTCTCAGCAGATATGCGAGAACCACTCTTACACTATGAGATGTGAGGGGATCCAAGGTAACCAAAAAACAAAATGTTTATGTAGGAAAGGAAAAGCTTGATACACATTAAATTGGGCAGACAACTGGTGAAAAGCAGTAGTGAAAGCTGCATTCCTTGGGTGTACACAGTTCACTCAATAAACATGTACTGGGGCCGTGGGAGACCCAAAGATGAAACTCTGAAGATCTGCTTCAATGTCAAAAAGAAGACACATAGATTGATAACCAATATGCGCAAAGCCCTTCTACATTTATTGTTTACAATTCCTGTTAGCTGAAGATTTGTAGCATACTCATTTTAGACACAACAGGGTTACCAAGGTGAGGTGAATTGGTCAGCTGAGCTGAGATCAAAACCTTAGCTTTCAGGACACCAAGCATGTGACCTGTCACTACTCCACCCTGGGCAGCAGGCATTACAAAGGCACATAAAAAGTCAAAGAGGTATTCTGTAGTGCAAAAAGGGAAAAGAGGTACTTAAAAAAAAAAAAAATTGAAGCCAGAATGGCAAAAAGGGGCCAAGAAGCTATGTGAAGAGCTTCCCGTGGCCACAGCTGGAAAGATCTGAATATAATAAAGTAGTATATTGTAACCAAAGTATAAAATAAACATCCGAATTGATGAGTCCGAATTGATTCAATGCCTGAATAAGTAAATGAATTGGGGAGAGGAGACAACTCTCGCATGCAGAGGAATTCCAAATAATCCATGCAGATCCTCCACTCAAGGGGTTGAGCGTAACTCCCCACCCCTTAAGTGTGGGCTATAGTGACTTCCTTCCAAAGAGGACAGTATGCAGGGGATGGGGGGGAGGGGCTGTTTGGAGTCTTTGTTGTTTTTACAGTTTACGGTGGCGGAAACCAGCAAATACTACCCTAAGTGACCGAGGTCAACATCGAGTGATAAGCCATGCGGTACTCTGGACGCATCTTGTGATGAAAGTACCACTTTACCTCTGTAGTCTTCCCCCTCAAAACCCATTCACCCCAGTCTAATCACCAGAGAAATACAATAAATCTCAACTGACAGGCATTCTACAAAACACCTGACCAGTACTCCTCAAAACGGTCAAGGTCATCAAATACAAAGAAAGTCAGAAATGGTCATGGCCAAAAACAGCCTGAGGATATACGACAACTAAATATAACATGGCATCCTGGGTGGGATCACCCAACAGAAACAGGGCATTGAGTATAAACTGAGGAAATGTGAACAAAGTTCAAATTTTAGTTAATAAAGCATCCATACTGGCTAATTGTGACAAATGTACAATTCTAATGTCAGATGTTAATAACAGGGATGGGGGAAACTGAATGCAGGGTATGTGGAAACTCTCTACCCTATCTTCTCGGTTTTTCTATAAATCTAAAACTGCTCTAGCATAAAAAGTTTATTTTTTAAAAAAGAAGAGTCAAAGAAGAGGGAATGAGAGAGCTGTGTACTAGGGAGAGATGAGTATACCTGGCCAAATTCGCTCTGGCAGCAACTGTCCTCGGGCCTGCCTAGCCCTCACTGTCCTATCTTTGTGGACTACTAACCATCACCTGAGCTCCTGAAGGCGGAGCTCACTGAGGTCTCAGTTTGCTCCCGTTAAGAGCTGGACCACTCTCATAGGGTAGTCTAGATTTTATTCAGTGGCCAGAGATCCCTTAGGCACTTTCTGCTCTTTTCAAAGAGACAAAGGCTAGAAGAGCCTACTCCCAGAAAAAACTCCATCTGGAATTAAGGGACTCTGCAGGCCTACTAAGGAAACATGTTTCATGTGGGCTCAGCTGCACCCTGCCCTCTGACTTAGAGCATGCTCGTTCACATCTTTGCTTTTGTTTCACCACTATTTATACATGAGAACAACTCTTAGCATTTAACGGGCTTTTAAAACATTAAATGCATCTGAAACTACTTATAGAGAGTTCTAGTTTTCCTTTGCCCCTCTCCTTTTTGGTCAGTTTCCCAAGTCCTGTGAATAGCATATTAGACCAAACTAATTACAATAACCACTTCATCAAGCACCTGTCAGAAATGAACTTGAGGGGCCAGGTGGGGTGGCTCACGCCTGTAATCCTAGCACTCTTGAAGGCTGAGGCAGGAGTACTGCTTGAGCTCAGGAGTTTGAGGCAACCCTGAGCGAGAGTGAGACCCCGTCTCTACTAAAAATAGAAAAATTAGTCAGGCGCAATGGCATGCGCATAGTCCCAGCTACTCGGTAGGCTGAGGCAGGCTTCAGCCCAGGAGTTTGAGGTTGTAGTGAGCTACGATGACGCCACTGAACTCTAGTATGGGCGACAGAGTTAGACCCTGTCTCAAAAGAAAAAAAAAAAAAGGAAAAAGAAAGACAGACATAAAGTTTTGGCTCAAAGGCAAGAGAGGAGCACCTGGAGAAATCAGAAGGAAAGCCCTAACCTGAATCAATATTTCCCCTCTGCTTACCTAACGAGCACACCCAAATCCATGGCCAATCTTAAAGATTTCAAACGAAACTGTGAACGCCACTGACATGGTCATGAACTTGTCCTTTGATATCTTGCACAGATTTAAGCTAAAGCTTTTTGCCTCCAAGCACTTCTTCCCTTTTCAAGATCAAAAAGAAAGAATTCCTCAAGCATAACTGACAGCCAATTCAACTCAAATAACCCAGGAGTATCTACAAGGTGAAAAGGTAGTGTGCTAGGCCCCCAGAAACCACCAGAACTGTGTTTGTCTCTATTGTCAATTCATTTGGGCGATGGGAGATGTTCAATGTGAACTTTTAGAGAACTTTATTAGGACATATTATCTATTTGCTTTAATATGACACATTTAAATTAATGGCTTCTCCTAGAAGTACTGAAGAACCACACAGGGACTTCGGTGAAACATGTTTTGAAACTGATAAATTCCCCAAACTTGGCCGGGCGCGGTGGCTCAAGCCTGTAATCCTAGCTCTCTGGGAGGCCGAGGTGGGCGGATCCTTTGAGCTCAGGAGTTCGAGACCAGCCTGAGCAAGAGCGAGACCCCATCTCTACTATAAACAGAAAGAAATTAATTGGCCAACTAATATATATAGAAAAAATTAGCCGGGCATGGTGGCACATGCCTGTAGTCCCAGCTACTAGGGAGGCTGAGGCAGCAGGATTGCTTGAGCTCAGGAGTTTGAGGTTGCTGTGAGCTAGGCTGACGCCATGGCACTCACTCTAGCCTGGGCAATAAAGTGAGACTCTGTCTCAAAAAAAAAAAAAAAAAAATTCCCCAAACTTCCAGAGCTGAAGTTCCCCTCCCTCCACCCCACACGGACGTCCATAGATGCAGTCACGTCACAGGCCTGGGCCTGTTGAGAGTGAAATGAAACAGTCTTGCAAGTCAACACCTTCCCTTGGACAGGAAACTGTTTTCCAGTAAAATTCCCAACAGCTTCCTACGGGTAACTTTATTGAAAACTGAGTCACAAAATGCTCACAGCCAAATAAAGGTTCAACCCTTTTGTTGGCATTGTCTGCCTCATAAATTCCCCCCGGCTGTGGTTTGGGTAGGATGTACATGGGAGAAAAATGAAAATTACAAAATCATAACCCTAAAGCAGTGGCTCTCAACTATGGGTGATCTCCCCAACCCGCCAGCCACATTCAGGAATATCTACAGACACGGTGGTTGTCACAACAGAGGAGGAAAGTGTGGCACTCGATGCTACCCACTGGCATCCAGTGGTTACAGACAAATGGTGCTGCTCAACATCCTATAACGCGCACATACAGTAACATTCATCAAGGGTCGGGCAGGTGGGCAGGGAGCAGGGACAGGTACATTCACACCTAATGAGTGTAGTGCGCACTGTCTAGGGGATGGACTCGCTTGAAGCTCTGACTCGGGTGGGGCAAAGGCAATATATGTAACCTAAACATTTGTACCCCTGTAATATGCTGAAATTTAAAAAAACACATCCTACAATGCACAGGCAGCTCCCTACAACATAACAGTTACGTGGCCCCGAATGCCAAAATAGTGCTACGGCTAAGAAATCCTGTTCTAAAGCCATACAGGAAACTTGAAAACTGCATAAGAAAACATGTAGGTAGAAAAAATGATGTTATACTGATTCCTCCTCCATCCTCTTTGTAGCATCTTCCTTCTGCCCCCTAAAATGTAAGCTTTGCTCACAAAGCCTTCTGCCCTCTTCCCTTCAATCTGTACAAGACCATGCCTGTTTTCTGATCCACTTAGCATCCGTTGCCATCTCCAACCTCTGTCCAAGATGTCTAATCTTATAATTGATTACTTGCCATGATCAACCTCAAACTCATCCAAACAAAGTGCATCATCAGGGTTTCCAAGTCAACTCCTCCACTGCCTGCTGTTTCAGTAAATGCCACACCCCTTTCCCCATGACCCAAGTTCAAAACCTCAGAGAGCCACCCTTCCCTCCATTCCTCCCCACCCATACGCTCATGCAGTCTTGCTCAGCACACTGTATCCAGTACCCAGCACTCTGCCTGCCACACAGAGAACTCATGCAACTGTCTTATACATGAATAAACACATTACTAAAGACATTAAGGTCATTTTTAACTCACTCTTCATTTCCCACCTCCAAATCAAATCAATCACAAAGCTGTATGAATTCCACCTCCTGGTATAAACGCCCCAATATGCCCTCCCTAAAAAAGTCTAAATGACCTAATCCATCTCCACACAAAGGCCACATCAATCTTCCTCAAGCATAACCCCATTATGTCATTACTCCACCACCATCCCCTAAAAAAACCTTTTCAACAGCCTACCAAATCCTTTAGTCCCAACTAGATGCTGGCAGTTAGAGGTTCCACGTGTCCAGCACTCCCACCTCCAGCCTTCTGTCTCCTACTGCCTTTCAATACTACAAAGATAACAGTTAATGAGCTGTTCCCAGTCCATGTCCAGAGTGACCAGTATCTATCAAAAAGACAAAGTGGAGACCATCCATGGCTCAGTTCTCTAGGCACCCCATTTCAACCACCATTTCAAACATCACTCATGTCCTATGTTGCTACCTTCCACACCTCTGCCCTTCAGATCCATAACTTTTCCTTGGAGTCATCACCAGGTGTTCACGCCTCTGTCCCTGTTCAGCCCCTACCACTGCCACACTCAGCCTTGGGCAAGGGAAGCCCGGTGCCCACAGCCCAAGCTCTGTGCCCAGGTGCTACTTCTGGCATGGGTTGTCACACACCAGGCATTCTTCATGGAGCCAGCTGAGCGCCTGCTACTCCTGGGCACCACCCAGAGCTGTCCTACCTCTGTGGCTATCATGTCCTTCTCTCTTTGGCTCCCATCTCTGCATCTCTACAGCACACCCATTCCTTCTATACCCAGCTTAAATGACACCTTCCTCCTGAAGCCTGTCCTAATGTTCCCCACCCAAAACACAGCTGCCTTCTCTTCTAAATCACCAGGTCATACTCACACTCTTTTTCAAAATCAGCACCACATTCTGCCTTGTATTACATTCATCGGTTTCTCTCTTTTTGCCTCATCAACTCCACCACTTACTAGCTGTGTGACCTCAGATAAATTAATCCTCTGTACTGTTTCTTCATCTATAAACTAGGGAGAATAATGATGCATATCTCAGTTATGTACGGAAGATTAAACTAGATAAAATGTGCACTCAAATGCATATCATTCACATTTTATCCCCCTCAAGACTTAGAAAAGTCTCACCTATTAATTGCTCAAAAAAAAATTAGTTGAATGTAAATTCAGTCACCCAAAATTATTAGGGGCCTAGCAGGAAAGAAATCAGCACTTCCTGAGGACCTACCACGTGTACCAAGCAAGGTATAAAGGGCACTTTATTACATAGGAAAATTTATAATTCTTACATCTCTTCGAACTAGATAGTATTCCTGTTTTACAGATGAGGATCAGAGAAATTCAGCATTTCGCCTCAAGTCTTATAACTTGTTATGGAACAAAATCCATGCATGCTCTTTCCACTCAGCCCACTGCCTCTAGGACAGAGTTTTCCTTATTCCCAGGGTAGACATCAACATAGCCTGGGGGAGACAGCGGTGAATAAATGCCAGGCTCCCCCTCAGCAGGTTCACAGGCCAGAGGACAATGCCCTGAGGCTTTAAAAAAAAAATCATTGCTGACTCATAAGGGAAGGATGGCAAAGAAATCAGAAGTTTATAGACTTAGTACTATTGCACCTTTCCTGAAAGACCCGATCCTACCAGACAGAAGGACCAACAGAAGAAAGAGAAGGAGAAAAGTAAAGGGGAGGGGAGGAAAACAAAGAGGAAACTACAAGCCACATGTCTTGGCCAGGCTGAGGTTCACAGCCTGCCATGCTCTATCACTTTCCCCAGCATGTCTCATTTTGTTTATTTTCTTAAATCATGCTAGAAAATTAAATTTCTCCATTTTTGATTTTTTCCTGGAAAGTGCATGAATAATTCCAGCAGGTATTTTCTTAAATCATACTAGAAAATTAAATTTCTCCACTTTGGATTTTTTTTTCCCCCTGGAAAATGCATGAACAATTCCAGCAGGTAATTCTAGCATCCAAAACCCCCATTTTTCCTAAATGTCTCAGACAGTTAAAGGGAAAGGAGCTGGATTATCCAGATAATTTCACTGAGTCTCCCCCCTGCATTCTGTCCATCTGGTTTCCTTGCAAATTACCCAGGTGAACCATCTGTGCTTATGATTTTTTAAATACTTCAAATCAAACTTCTTCCATTTATTAATGAACAAAAAGCTTTCTTCTCAATTTTCCTTCCTGCATATCCCAGGTGGAGCAAGATTTGGTCAAACCTAACATCCTATGTGAAGCAATGTTAAATCCAAAATGTATTACTATATACCCTTAATATATCCTTTTACATCTGCCAATTTTACAATAATGCTAATTGCAATTTTAAAGGATGAAAGCATCTGCTGGATGAGCCACAGAAAGAATAATATATTTAGTCTACAAATTCATGGAATAGTGAGTGACATGCCAAGTGCATGCCACCTCCATGGTCTTTGGATGCCTTAAGCAAGACAGGCATTTAGAGAGCTTCAAAAATAATGATGGGGTGGGGAGCTTACGAAGGGGGGGGGCCACAAGTTTTTTTTAAATGATCCAATTCAGGCAATGCTCTTTGAATAACCATTACTCTAAATGGCAAGTGGAAATGTCACATAAGCATGAATTTAAGACAAAAGAACATCTACACAAAAAGCAATTTCCCAGTTATTTTCAATCTCCCTTGAAGAGGGGCCTAGAAAATGTCAATGAGACAGGAGATTAAAGCCTAACTTAAATAAAAACATACTTGTTAATTGGGAAAGAAAGAAATAAGACGGCA
The DNA here is from genome assembly GCA_008750895.1 of Mirza zaza. Lineage (NCBI taxonomy): Eukaryota > Metazoa > Chordata > Mammalia > Primates > Cheirogaleidae > Mirza > Mirza zaza. The sequence goes on from VSMD01059851.1 coordinate 99,263, forward strand.
TGTGAATTCAGAAACACCCCCAAAGGCATGGAAATCTGCCCTGAAATGCTTATGCCAGGACCTGCAGGCAGTCTGGATGCGTGCTTATCTGGTTACGTGCCATCTTCAGAAACAAGAGGATGAGCAGAAATGAATTATCAGAGCCACGGAGGGTCAGGCAGCAGCCTCGGATTTCATTCTAGGTTTGGCAAGAATTGAAAAATGAACTGATCAGTGACAATACTGCCCACTGTATTAGATCAAGAAATTATGAATCAGTGCTCTAAATTTAGTAGCTAGACTCATTCCTGTTTGACTTTTCAAGTCAGTTCGGCCCAAATAGCAAGTATATGATTTCTAAAGCAGAAAAGGGAAAAATAATTCCCTCCCATGAAAATCAGAATTATATCCAGCCAAGTTCTTCTAGTTTTCCAATGTGGAAACACTTAGCAACGGCTGTTCAAATGCTTAGTTTAGATCTGAGACGCTAAAAGAAAGGGCGGGGGGGAGATGTGGGTGCAGTAGTTCATTTTTGCAGAAACACCATGATTAAACAACAAGGCTTACATTTACAGAACCACATTAAAGACTTCAGAATCCCATTCACTCTCAATAGTGACAAATATGCTTAAGCAAGAGCTTTCTGTCGAAAGACAGCAGCTCTTAAAAATTTAAAAAAAAAAAAAAAAAAAAGATTCCACATGACTGTTTTTCCTTCACATTAACAAAAAAAAATTTTTTTCTTTCTTCTCAACTTCATTTATCCTATTCATCTCACAGTTGGGTGTTTGGTTGAAGCATATTTGAAAAAAAAAGAGGACAAAGCCTGGGCCAATTATCCAAAGAACAAACTGTCTTCCGTGAAAGGCTTATAAAAATAAATTTGGCTTACAAAAAGGAATTCAAGGAGATTTCCACATTGTCCTCTTATTTTGTGTGAGCCTGTTGATTTTTTACTCATTCCTATTTTTCTCCAAATCCATATTGGGTGGGGAAGTTGAACAAAAATTCTAAGTATATCATTGTAGTCTAGCTAAACAAAAACATAGGCCTCACGTTTCAAATCAAAATATCACACCTAATTTAGCTTTTCATTTTAAGGAAGCCATCGAAATGGTAGTTGAGGACCAGAGTGGAGACACAAAATTGGAACAAGTTTCCTAAGAAAGCTAACAAGCCCATCTGGGGCACAATCAAGCAGTGAGTCTCATTTAAACCCAACACCCCTTGGAACGGAGTTTTTCCTCTTTGGATTAAGACATTTAGTTCTACCTCTTGCCTAGAATTTGTTGGCAAGTTGTACTTTCTGTAATCTGTATCCCAAGCACTGCTCATCTCTTTAAATCTTGTGTGGGGTTTGCCACCTCATGTCGCATGGCACCATGGCAACCCAGTTAAACATACAGACATTCCCAAATCTGAAAGAACACTGCACCCACAGGCCTACCAGAACGAGGCTTCTGCAGCAGGACTTTCTATTGTGAACCAGGGAATTTAGAAAGAAATCTTTAATAGACTTTTTTAAATTACAGCTTTGGGGGAAATTAGGTTAAGGCAAATCCATCCTTTATACTCTAACAACATTTTGGATCACCAGGAAAAACTTCTGGTGCTGTCAGATCATATAATAAAAGTGTGTTATCTAGTCTTTGAAGTCAACTGAACTGGGAGCAGATAACTTTAAGTCTCAGGGACAAGAAAGCCATTCCTGCAAATACAGTTTTGTAATTTTCAGCACAACACGTTTTTGCTTATCTGCAAATTACATTTTTTTTTTGAAGATAGAGTCTTATTCTATTGACCTGGGTAGAATGCAGTGGCATCATCGTAGCTCACTGCAACCCCAAATTCCTGGGGCTCAAGTGATCATCCTGCCTCAGCCTCCCAGGTGTGCACCACAACTACTGGCCAATTTTTCTATGTTTGGTAGAGACAGGGTCTCATTCTTGCTCAGGCTCGTCTCGAACTCCTGAGCTCAAGCAATCCTTTCGCCTTGGCCTCCCCAAGTACTGAGATTACAGGCATGAGCCACCATGCTCAGCCCTCAACTGGTTGCTTCAGCATACCTATAAGACTAAACAAAATACATACAATTCTTGCTCAACCTTACAGGGTAACCCGTGATAAATAAATGAGTTATTTTACTTACAAATATGAGTATAATATTTTTCCAAAGGCAAAAACCAACAGTTAATGTTGTATAATATAAACTAGTAACTGCATATTTATTTCTTAGTATGGGAGGTTAGGTTGTCATCCTTCATTAAATAGTATGTATCTATCCTGGCTGGCAAGGTGGCAATAGCAAGACCCTGCCTCTACAAAAAAAAATAGAAAAATTAAACAGGCGTGGTGGCGCATGCCTGTAACCCCAAGTACTCAGGAGACTGAGGCAGGAGGACCGCTTAGCCCAGGGGTTTGAGATTGCAATGAGCTGTGATGACACCACTGTACTCTAGGCCCAGGTGACAAAGAACCTGTCTTAAACAAATACCAACTATATATATATATATATATATATATCTCCTCATAAACAAGCTTTTTCAGAGAACAACTATTTCTACATGTATCTACTATGCCTACAGGAGTTCCAACTGACTGCCCTGTAAATACCAGCCCAAGTAGGAACAGATGAGACAGAAGAACTTGGTGGAATTTATGTTAGGTCGGTGCCATTACTTTTTGCACATAAATGAAAAGCGGGGAATTATGGTGCAAGGCTGAGATCAAAGGCACTCAAGGCACAGCTGGTAAACCCCACACTGAGTAGTCAAAAATGATCCACAACTGGTTTGCTACAAAAATTAAATTTAGACATCCAAATCACACTCCCCACCAAAATAAATTCCATATAAATAAAAAGTTCCTTTAAAAATAATGTCACTAAAGCTGAAATTAAATTGTGTATTTTGGGATCCAATCGTTAGTAAGGACAATCTAACTTTCAAAATCATAACCAAAAAAGACCAGAAATGTAAAATTTGATTATGTAAAAAATTTAAAAACTCTGTAGATCTAAAATGTAAAAAAAAAAAAAAAAAAAACAATCCAAACACTGAAGTAGGGGGAAAAAACGTTATCATCTATTATAGGAGTTAGAAAACTATGGCCTACCAGCAAAATCTAGCCCACTGCCTGTTTTTGTATAGCCCATGAGCTAATAGTTTTTACATTTTTAAATGGTTTTTTAAAAAGAATAATATTCCTAGACATATAAAAGCTATATGAAATTCACATTTCAGTGTCCATAGTGGAGCACAATCACACGCATTCATTTGCCTACTTTCTAAAGCTGATTCTCCTTATAATGGCAGGTTTGAGTAGCTGCAACAGAAGCTGTATGGCCATCAAAGCCTGAGTATTTACTCCCTGGCCCTTTACAGAAAAACTTAGCTAATCTCTGACCTATTACATAAAGGGCTTACGCATACAAAAAACAGTAAGACCCAATAAATAAATAAATAGGAGAAGGAGATTTTTTTAAAGTGTAAAAAAAAAAAAAATCCAACCTGTTAATAAAATAAAAAATGTTCACTTCCACTGCCAAATTAAAAGAATCTCTTTGACCTATCAAATTAGGGAAGATTTTAGGAAAAGTCAACACACAATGCTGCCATGGGTGCGGCAGAACAAGAGCTAAGCAGCTGCAGGTGGCACTCTAAATATATTCAACCCTTTTAGAAAACAATGTGGCAAAAAGAAACAAGTCTCAAAAACCATCCTTGTTTCTCATTTATCCTAAAGACATATTCTAGAATATGGGTAAGTTTACATACAAAGATATTTATTGCAGTATCACGAATACAATGAAAAACGTGTAACAACCTAACAGATTTCCTTCCCTTAGTTCTAAGAGTCATGGGTGGGTTTTTTTCCAAATTCTAATATATCTGAAATCAAAATGTATTCTTCATATACTACTATTTGTTTCCTGATATTAAAATGCTGATGCATCTTTTAATCGATGGTGTCTCACATATACTATGTACAAGCAACTCCTACACAGTTCCAAAGACAAGGCTTTATTGAAGGACTGCTTACAAAGATGTGGGAAGGGTGAAGAGCCCCAAACAGGGGACCTTCAGGCAGAAAGAGACCGAAACAACCAGGAGAGGAAAGCGAGCTGCTGGAGCCCTGAAAGAGAACCCACCAGGCAGAACGGTTTTTTGGTGGGACACAGCCACTGACAAAACTGCAGCAGAGAAGCAGGGACAAAGCAGAGACATGATACCTGGCAGCTCTCTCCCCACCCACCCTCAGCTCTCTTGAATTCTTCTCACTGGCCAATCCAATTGGAAGCCTGAAGGCAAGGAAGCCTGGAGGATCCACCTGTCAATCAGCACCACTGCCCACTCCCTAGAGGACAACAGAGAACAGGTAGGAAGAGGTGCTATGGTTTGAACACGCACCATCCAAGATTCAGGTGTTGCCATTGTGATGGTATTAACAGGCAAAGCCTTTAAGAGGTGTTAGGCCATAAGGCTTCCTCCTTCCTGAATGGGATTAAAGCCCTTACAAAAGAGGCTTCACACAGCATTTACCCAGCCTGCCCTTACATCAACTGCCATGTTAGGACACAGCAAGAAGGCCCTCACCAGACCAATTGCTGGCACCTCGATCTTGGACTTCCCAGCCTCCAGAACCGTGAGAAATAAAATGATGTTCTTTATAAACTACCCAGTCTCAGATATTTTGTTGTAACAGCACGAAACAGACTAGAACAACAGGTAAAAATATAAAAATAAAAAATAACCATCTTAGTCATTCTCCCAATGGAGAAGATGAGAAATGCTTTTCCACTGTAACGAGTGGCGAGAGAACAAAGTAAATCTCTAAGTCTTCAACAATTTCACTTCAAATCATCCAATAAACCAGGACCTCACGGGCTTTTGTCGCTTCAATCAGAACAACTCTGACAAAAAGAGAAGAGAAAACAGGGATTTGAAAAGTTAAACTTTCTTTTTAACAAAACGAAGGTATAAAAGAAAACATTTTCCATAATGTTTAGGTACAACTAAAATGTTAGGCAAATAACTATCATATTGGTTAGGTAAAGAATCTCGTTTAAACTATATGGAAATAGAAAAATTTGAAATTAATGAATTGTTTTAAACAGCAGGAAGGCTGGAAACCTTGTAAAGGAATCAAGGAGTTGGCCAAGGTAAGGATGTGAGTAAATCCTAAGGTAGATGTTTTCCAGACAATATGGGTTAAGGAAAGGAAAGAAAAAAAAAAAACAGTTTCTAACTCCCAGTCTTTTATAACTTTTAAGTTCACTACTTCCAGTCAGATTTTGGTAAGAGCTCTACCCAAAGTTACTTCATTAAGAACAGGCAATGGCTTGTAGTCTAGAAAAAGGCCAATTTTAAGGGACTGAACAGCAAAATTATTATTTAATAAATAATATGACCCTTAGGGATTGATATTATAGTACTGATAACTGTCCACTATATTCAAAACCCATATTGGGAAATATGGGAAAGTAGCTGTCTCATTCAGAGCAAAAAAATCAACCATTGTCTAACTGCTCTAAGAGGAATTCTAGGTACCAACCGAGAGAGTCAACTTGCCACCCCCAGCACACAGCTTTACTGCTACCACCGTGCCTTCCCACGTGCTGTCCTCTCCTCTGTCCATCCCAACTAAACCTCCCAACCTGATAAATAAGCAGCATTCCCTGGTGAAGCCCACTCCTCCCTGCTCTCTACGCATTTGCATTCAACTACTTCTGCGGCCTTCCTAGTTATCGTGTACTTACTCGGTCCCTCAGTAATTGCTTTCTGGAAAATTGTCTTTCACCTATGCTTGTTGTGAACCTTCAATCTATCAAAATGTTCGAGAAGGTCATTACCAGTTTCCAGGGAGTTTATTTGGCATTCTCTAAGCCATTCTTTGAGGGATCAAAGGGAAGTCACCCAAAAGGTGTGAGTAGTTGAATCAAATCTAGACACCAACTTCCATGTGTATGAGCAGTTCTCGAAGACATAGTACTGTGATTCACTTTAGAAATTTGGGAATCCATGCTTTCAGCTAAAAAGCTGCAAGAACAGATGGTAACTGAAGAAATAAAACACAACAAGGGTGTGGTTACCACTGCAATGGTATTTATTCATGCCTCAGCTTAGCCAAGAAAGGACAATAATAACCCTTTTTAAACGAGGGTGTGAAAGTTGCCAATATCCTATCTGTCTTTGTCTCCTAGAAGTCATTTATTTTTATATCTTAGGTGAATAATTACCTTAATCACTATAATTTGGCATCACAAATGAAATAAATCAGTCCTAATTTCTAAGAGGTATGTAAGAATTCTGAGTGAAAGATCTAAGTATCCTAAGAAAGTATCTTCCTCTACTATAAACTGAATGTTTGTGCCCTCCCCCTGCCCCCAAATTCATACAGTTGAAACCTAATCCTCAATGTGATAGTTTTAAGAGGTAAGGCCTCTGGTGGTGATTAGATCATGAGGATGGAGCCCTCTTAAATAGGATTAGTGGCCTTATAAAAGAGTCCCCAGAGAGCTCCCTTGTCCCTTCTACCATGTGGACACAGTGAAAGAATGGCTGAATCTATAAACCAGGACCTTACTAGATACTGAATCTGCCAGTGCCTTGATCTTGACATTCCAGGTTCAAGAACTGTGAGAAATTTCTGTTGTTCATAAGCTACCCAGTTTATGGTATCCTGTTACTCTATAACAGCCGAAACAGACTCATGTTGTGTGAGCCTTTGCGGGGTGGGGAGGGGAAGTTCCCTTCATTCCCACCACCATCCCAGTTTGGTATGAACTGGAAAACAGCATTTAGGCTGGGCATGGTGGCTCATGCTTGCAATCCTAGCACTCTGAGAGGCGGAGGCTGGAAGATAGCTTGAACTCAGGAGTTCGAGACCCCGTCTATACCAAAAATAGAAAAAATTAGCTGGGTGTGGTGGTGCTCGCCTATAGTCCCAGCAACTTGGGAGACTGAGGCAGGAGGATCACTTGAGCCCAGCAACTTGGAGGTTGCTATGAGCTAGGCTGATGCCATGGGCACTCTAACCCAGGCAACAGAGTGAGACTCTGTCTCAAAAGAAAAAAAAAAGAACAGCATGCAGACTGTAACCAAGGAAATCATGAACATCAATACTTTTACTCATAATTCAGTTTCTTCAGTATTTATTGTCTCATACTGCTAGCCACCTTAAATTTGATATTTTTAACAATATCTGATTTCAGTGAGGACTGAGATGATTATTTTCATTTAAAATAACAGTCGCGAGCTCCATAAATAAAAAGTAGATGGTCACAGGCATGCACAAATGTGACCATATCAGTAATTTTCAGTATCTGGTACACTCGTTCTAATGGCATTGTAGTTCATGAATTTCAATCTTAAGAAGTGACACTTTGTTTCGAAGACTTGTGCACAAATTATCAGAAGATTCTGCAATGGCATTAGAAAAATCAACAATTAAAAGAAGAACCTCTGGTGACATTAGGCACTGGAATGATTAAGCTGTGATTAGAGATAGCCTTCTAATTCAGGCAGAATACAGGTAAAGGTAACAGTTCTTTCATCATTTATCTTTAGTCATTCAAACTGGTCCTTTGTACACAAGCATCTGCCTCCTCTCAGAGGGAACCTTAAGTCTTTTCAGCTCTAATCTACATTACCAAGAAGTGCAAAATAAATGCCACTAGAATCATTAAGAATCTTTGTGAACTAAGAAAAGATCATAAAGCAGAGTCTTCCTAATTCTTATTAACCTAATTATCAGCAGGACAATGAAGACTTTCAATAAAGAAAAGCACAGAAAAATTGCTTAAAGAAAATGCTCAAAGACACAGGGCATTCAAGGCAGATATGAGGAAGAACTCCTTGATGGTAAACACCAGGACTAACTTCGAGGGGAAGGTCAGGAAGTCTATCTTACTGAGAGACCATAAATTTTGAGTGTCTTCAAAGAGGGGTGAAGATGGAGGTTCTGGACTCCTAAGATAGCTCTTGCACCTAGAGACAGTCCTATTTGCAAAGCTTCTCTTGGCAGTTTCGGGTCCCCAGGTTTACCAGGATGGTAGCAACACTACCAAACTCATAAAGCAAGGGTGGTAATCAAACAAGACAAACACAAATGAAAGCGCTTGGAGATCTCTTAACAACAACAGTCATACTTGTTTAGTACCAAACTGTTTTAATCACATTGGGCAATTGCTGGAATTGGTCCATGACCCGCCTAGAATATGAGGTTCACACATCCTGGCAGACAGTGCTCTCCACACTTATCAGAACAGCAGGAGAGCCCAGGGGAGCATGTCCAGCAGAAGACAGCTGGGTTTTTCATAGGCTGGGCTCACGGAGGACAAACTTGCCAAGCACGGAGCACCTCCACTTTCAGAGGACTGTGCCTACTACTGATTTCCATGGAAAAGGGGCAAGGCCCGGAAGGTGGCTTCCAAAGCATTCCTCAACGTTACAGTTCTCAGTGCACTACAGTCAAGAAAACATTTAATATGGTGCATTCCCTTCTGCTAATCACCGCTTCACTTTATAACTTCAATTTAAAAATTTAAAAAACAACTATGCATGGAGTTCAAACTCAAACATGGGAATGAACTGAACTTCAGCTAGTGAATGCAATATACACAGGACACCAGGTTTCCCCCTGATCGGTCGAAGTCTGTCTCCATTAGGCTTATTTTATAACCTTTATACTTCATACATTTTTAGAAAAACAGAAGAACTTTCTATTTTGTGACTGAATGATAGTTCTTAATTATAACATATTAGGCTTAATCTAATCATGCCTCAGTACTCAACAGTCAGCAAGCAGTTAAATTAAACAAATATTTATCAAAGGCCTACCACAAAGCAAGACCCTGGGCTGGTACCTGTTATTAAGAAAAGTGTCTAAGATAGAAACTTAGGCTAGCCACTCATCTGGCAGGGATAACACAAAATTATCATTATCACCACAGTGTCATCTGTTAAACTAAAACCCTACTAGGAGCTTGGCAACAGCATACACTTTACAGATAACAGCTTGGCCTTCGGTGTCTAACCCAGACCTTCTACGGCAGGGTGGGGAACCCGTGGCCTTATTCTAGGTCTTTATGTGCGGCCTTTTGACTGAATCCAAGTTTTACAGAACAAATCCTTTTATTTTTATTAATACATTTTTGGTCATCTTTTGTATTTTCATTTTATTTTTTTTATTTTATTTTTTTTATCTCAGCATATGATGGGGATACAGATTTTAAGGTTTCTACATTTTATTTTTTTAAATGAACGTATTTAAAATACCAAAGAATAAAATAAATTTCAATGAAATAATCCTCCCAGATTGACTGCCACAATTAGAACATGAGTAAGCCATAAAGGCTAAATGGACAGCTGCTTTCCTCATGATTTATTTCTAACTTCCCCCACCTGACTGGCGCTACTACCCCACAAGGCTGGTTGGTGAGACTGTATAGGGGTGGAGCACACCACTGTATTATCAGCTTTTGACAGCGGCACTCTGTGCTCCTGTCTGAAGTAGAATTTGTGAATATTTGCAGATGACAGTATGTTTTTAATTCCATCTGCTTAAGACCCCATCCTGTCAAAGAAGACCAAGAGAAGGCTAAAAGAAGAAAACAGATTTTTTTTTAATGAGGATTGGGAATTGCAATATTATCTTGTTTCTGCTAAAGATAAGATGATTTGACTGCTTTGTGATACTGCAACATCAGCATGAAAGAAATTCAGTGCTCATCAGCATTATAACACTCATAAGAACCACAAATATTTTAAATTAGAGGAATAGGCACGAAAGGTTGCACTGCAGAAATTAAAAGATGAAAATCAAAAGCAAAGACAACTCTTTCAAGCAGCAATAAGACTTGGAAATAATACCACTGAAGCAACTTATAAAGTAGTTTATATCCTCGGGGTGGGGGAAAATGGAAGCCATTCAGTGATGTAGAAATTGTGAAAGAATGCACTGTCCAAACTGTAGGATGCTTAGACCCTGATAACATTTCAAGTACAAACAACTGCCTCTTTCAAGGAGAACCACAGCTGATCAGCAGCATGAACTAGGCTTCAACTTAACAGAACTTCATGCAATACTTCCAAAGGAAAATCTATATTATTCAATTGCTTCAGATGAATTAATACTGCTGACTCGGCACAGGTTTTATACTTCATTTGGGTCATAAGAAGATTTTCTTTGCTACGAAGACTTACTCACTTTGGGCACTCTTACAAACAGAACATGGGGAATAAATATCTTCAACAAATTCTAAGATAAATGTGAAGTTGGACTAAATTTGGTAAATTTAGTGAGTATATGTACAGATGGTGCACCTTCCATGACAGGAAAACATGAGGGGTTTACTGCACAGATACAAAAAAAAGTATTAACAGATCCAGATGCTCTCATTTCTTTTCATTGTATTTTGCATCAGCAAAATCTCTGTGCTAAAGCTACAATTTTAAGTGACACTTTGAAACAAGTTATAAGTATTGTTAACGATATTCCTGCAAATGCTAACATGCTAAAGTTGAATCACGAGGTATCCAGTGTGGATTTGCCAATATCATTCTAAAGTGCACTGGCTATCTCAGGGACAGTTATTAGCCAAAATTTTATCTCTGGAGAACAGATTGTTAAATTTTATGAAGAACAGAATCAGCAATGTGAATTACTGAAAGAAGATTTCTGGCCAGGCCGGTGGCTCACGCCTATAATCCTAGCATTCTGGGAGGCCGAGTCGGGTGGATTGCTCAAGGTCAGGAGTTAGAAACCAGCCTGAGCAAGAGCAAGACCCCATCTCTACTATAAATAGAAAGAAATTAATTGGCCAACTAATATATATAGAAAAAATTAGCCGGGCATGGTGGCGCATGCCTGTAGTCCCAGCTACTTGGGAGGCTGAGGCAGCAGGATTGCTTAAATCCAGGAGTTTGAGGTTGCTGTGAGCTAGGCTGACGCCACAGCACTCACTCTAGCCTGGGCAACAAAGCCAGACTCTGTCTCAAAAAAAAAAAAAAAAAAAGAATAGGAATGCAGCATTTCTGTGTGATATCATGTCAAATCAAAATGACTTGAATATTTCTTTGCAAGGTAAAACTAAGTCTATATATGATACGGGGCCCGAAAAAAATCTAAGCATTTTGGAAAAAAAGCTATCTTTTTTCAAAACACTTATTCTTCAAAAGGAAATTTCAGATAAACATTTTCACCGGTTAGCAACATTACTGATGAGCAGGATGATATATGCGAATCTTTTGAAGAATACACAGCTATTACAGACCTATTAATTGGAGAATACAAAGAAAGGTTCACTGACTCTGAGAACCACGACATCACACTCAAATTAGCATTTCAGCCTCACCTAGTTGACATCACCAAGGCACCTAACAACTACAGATGGAACTGAGTTCTCAGTAGATGACATTTTAAAGTCATTGATGCTAAGAAAGATTCAATTAGAATATGGAAAAATGCAGAATATCTATGCCTTTGGCAACATGCTCAAAAGAATGCTTTCTTGCTTTTCCACCACTTACTGCTGCAAATCTACATTCTCTTATCTAAGCCAAATCTAAATGCCCTTAAGGTCACAAATGACTGATATCCTTTCTAGATAATCAACTGAAACTGTGGACCTCCATGCTGCAACCAAATATTCAAATGCTTTCCAAAAAAAAAAAACAGACACAACAAAGTCATTAAAAGGTTAACTTTAAAATTAAATAGTTTTCATTTCTGAAATTATTAAGTATAAAGTAGTTAGATTTTTTATAAAATAATGTACATTTTTAAGTGTATTTAATTGAAATTTCCTGAATGTGGCCTTATTTGATTACAAATAAATGCAGCCTTCTAACATGAAAATGTTCTCCACCCATTCTATGGCATTTATGTAGTGTGGTCACCTACAAAGCAATGAAGAGCTCATTCCTATTTCCCAGATTTAATGGTTTAATGCCAAGACAAGCCACACTTTTTCATGAAGTATCTATGTAACAGTCCTCCCTCATGACCTTTGCCTTTCACCTCATCATGCCTTAGGCTTCTTGGAGGAATGGTGAAGGGGACAGAGAATTCAGGACAAAGGAACAGCAAACTTTGCCCAGGAAGGTCCCCTAGCCTCCTAAAGCAACAAAGTTTTTCTCTACCTATGGTTGAGAGGAATTAAATACGTTCTGAAACCAGAAACTACTTCTTCCTATATTACTACTTATTGTATTTAATTAGAATTAGACTACAGTAAATAATCAATATGAAACTGGGGAGGGGAGATGCCAAAAGTCAGTGATTTATGGTAACTTGTTTCTGAGTTTATCCAGGTCAATAAAAAACATCTCTGTGTAAGAAATCTTCAGGCTTCAAAGCAATGACATTAAATCAGACAACGAATTGCTGAAGAAGTAGGGTCATGAAAGTCCTAGAGAGAAAAAGGATAGGCATCTCTTAGGTCAACAGCATGAAAATCAAAGCAAAATAACTAGCAAAGGAGACTGCTCATGAAAAAGAGATAAACTGAAGCCTAACGTTTCTTGAATGAGTTAATGAATGAATGGCCAAACTACTTATCCACATTCATTGACACTACCCAAGTGAAGAGATATTTAAAATTTCAACTTAACTACTGAGCTATAATGCTCTCAAGGAGATGATGACGACACGAGTAGAAATAGCCGAGATCCCCTAAATGAAGTATCATGTACATGAGCTACGGAAGGTTCTATGCAGAGCACATTCCAGGTCCTCAGAAGAGCTCTACATTGAATGAAGTCCATGCCACAGTCCCACTTACAGATCAAGAACCCACGCATGCACCCAAGAATATATTCTAGGGTAAAACTCTGCATATTACTTCTTCCCTATGCTTCAGACCACTGGGGAATACATTCCACAGTGGTCACCCATGATGGTGCTGGGAATACATCTCAGCAAGGTACGCTAGGAGAAAGACAAGCACATTCCTTGTTTCCCTAAAACCATCCTGCCTTCTATTGTCACCAACTATGGAATCTTTATCTCTAAATCTCTCAAGGGAAGCAGGGGACCTTATGACTTCTTTTGAGAAGCTGAAGCACAGATGTTTTCTGCAGGACTGACGAGATGCCACTTAGACTCGGGGAGCAGATGGCATATCTAGCAGGGGTGAAAGACAGATAAATCAAGACACTGCTGACAACCTTTTATTACAATTTGGCAGCCAACCTGCTGAAGCATTTTCATATGCTTAAGTTGATCATCTGAAAAAAAAAAATCCACTGCATAAGAACATACATAATATAAGCCTTCGGAGCAACAATTTTGATAGTTCTCATAAGTCATTCAAATAAAAACATCATGAACAAACCACAAAGCACGTGACTAAAACCCCAATTAACAGTAAAAAGCAATAAATACTGACAGACTTCTAAGGTAAATTTTGGCAGAGACCTGATAAATCAGTTGAATGCAACTTTGCTCCTCAAACAGACAAAGATATGCTTTTGCCTTACTCTAACTTTTCCTGAACTTTCCCCTATCCTGAATTCAAACTCACCAACCAAGACAGTGTAACATTATATGACCATCTGGTCTGACAACGTATTACACATTCACAGGCATGGTTCTAATCACAGCACAGTTTAAACAACCACCACAGATCTTAGCAAGGTGCTCCTAAATGGAAGAATTTAATATTTTGCCTTTCACATTGTTTTTACTGGAAGCGTAAAACACTAAGAAGTAAAAGGCCTCTCAGCCCAGGCACGTTTTCCCAATCCCAGCCTCTCTCCCTACAAACTGCCTTCTATGAATGGGATTCTATTTCATCTCTACTCTCTGGAAGAGAACGTACCTGCCAGCTATTGTCAAGAGCAGATCACTCCATCCCCAGTTTCAATGTAGCTTGTTGGGCACTTGGGTGCTTTTAGCACCAAAAACAGTCCTTTCATTGTTCAAGGGTCACTGTTAACAAATAGGCATTAACAGAACACAGGAGAGATCCCGCACTTTGTGGGTAGGATGTCTCCCCTGAGCTTCTGGATTACAATTCTCATTGCTAAGGTCACCAAGGAGATAGGGAGTGTGACCTCAGAGTTTCCAGTTAAAGAATTCTTCCTCTAACTCATTTGTATTAGCCATACTATAATGGATTCGTTTATCGGGTTAGCTGATTACCATGTTAGGACTAGGAGACACGGTGTCGCTGAAGAAATAAGAAACTAAAACTAGGGTGCAGCTACTTTTTTCCTTTAATGAAGGCATCAGGGAGTTTGAGAAACAGAGGTTTTGGACCAGGGAAGGCAACCTTAGCTGAAACCTTAGGCTCCCACCAGAAGCTTTGCTTTCCAAAATTCAGATATGAGCTTCCTAAGAAACGAGATGTCTCAGGATGAAAGAGCAACCAAGGGAACCAGTAAGATTGCCTCTGTGAGCCAAAGAGAGAAGAGTCCATCTTTCAATGTAGTGTTTAAAGAATGCACTATTACTCACAAAGCTGAGGGAAGACTTGGCTTCTGTCCTGGGAAACCAGTCACTGGGCAAGAGGATGTTCCTGTCCTCTTGTTATCATCAGCCACAGAACAGACTACATCTCCCCACCAGCTGAATTCTACCCACAGTCATTCCATGGCCTGGCCCCGACTCTGGCCAGCACCCCAATGCTCATTTCTACTTCAACACCCTCAACTCCTGCTGGGCCAGAGAGACTGGTAACCCAGACTCTAGAGTGAGGACAAGGCATGATAAAAATATAGGAAAACATGTAAGTTCAATCTTAATAAAGAGAATGGGTTTTGGAGTCAGCCAAGCCTGGTTCCAACCCAGGTGCTGCTACTTAGTCTGTCACAGACAGCAAATTATATTACTCCTCAGAATCAGCTTGCTCATCTGTAAAACAGAGATAAAATGCCTACTTTGCAGAGCTGCTATGAAAACTTAAAAGTACAGACTGTTAGCATTCAACAACAGGAATTAATATCCCTAGTTCTTCATTATATCAAAAGATAATCCCAAATGCATGCCAGGCAAGAGTGTGATTTTACTAGACACAGTACCTACAATACAACTCCAGAAATGTAAAGGGTAAGATCTGTATGACATGGTGGTTACTCTGATATAGGAAAATACGTGCACACAAAACACATTTATAAATTCCTAGTTTATGATGTCAAAATTCTCTACACAAATGCTAATGCTCAAACTGTATGATTACTTCTGTTCATTTTCTTTACATTTTTTTTTTTTTTTGAGACTAAGTCTCCCTCCATTGCCCAGTCTAGAGAGCAGCAGTGGTGTCATCATAGCTCACAGCAACCTCAAATTCCTGGGCTCAAGTGATCATCTTACCTCAACCTACCAAGTAGCTGAGACTATAGGATTGCACCACAATGCCCAGCTAATTTTTCTATTTTTTAGTAGAGATAGGGTCTCTTGCTCAGGCTGGTCTCCAAATCCTAAACTCAAATGATCCTCCCTCCTGGGCCTCCTAGAGTGCTAGGATTACAGGCATGAGCCACCTTGCCCAGCCCATTTCCTTACCATTAATATCAAGACTCTTGAAGATGAAATAAATGTCCGAATTTACTTTCTCTAAGTTTGGGAAAGGCTAGGATTTTCTCAGTGACCTTCTTGGGTTTCCAAGGTTAACTGTTATGGTCATTTTCAAAAGGAAAAGAGCACCAAGTCTGCCATAACCATTCTGGAAATGTTAATATAATAACTGTAAGACATGATAATAATTACACCATTATTCATAGCAGCTATCTCTTATGAAACATTTTAAGCTTATTAACATTCTGCATGAAGAGTAAATGATTATCACTACAAGAAACAATCAAACTCCAAAAAGGAAAATTAAATTTTATAAAAGGAAATCAAAACCTAAATTTAGAGCCTAATACAGTATTGCCTCCCCAAACTATTAAGAAAAAAAAAAAAAGGATTAACTCTCAAGTGTCTACACCTAAGTTTACTCTAGATCCTCAGGCCAGAGTGCTTCGTCCCCTTCCAGGATTCCTAAGGGAGGTGACTTGAAAATCAGAACCTCTCCTCCCAGAAATTAAGACCATTATTACTTCTCTGCAGCAAAAAGAACAGATTGCAAAATGGTTTAATATTCCTGCCACTGGGGTTCCCACTCTGTGTGGGGGTCACGAGAGTCACAGCCTTTATTCTGGATTCTGAAATGACAGTTTGTTTTATTTTTAAAGATGCATCTCACAGTTTTGGGAAATCGAGAACTGTTCCCGTGAACTTTCTGGCTGCTGTA
Source organism: Mirza zaza (assembly GCA_008750895.1). Lineage (NCBI taxonomy): Eukaryota > Metazoa > Chordata > Mammalia > Primates > Cheirogaleidae > Mirza > Mirza zaza. The sequence continues at coordinate 115,479 of VSMD01059851.1, forward strand.
CTCAACATGGTTGCTGCGGCAGTTTTTGAAAATAAGATGGAGTAATGCTTTAAATGTAAAACTTTTTAAATGTAAAACTCTGCCCTCTTGGTCCTCCCTAACAACATCCCAATTTTTTCTTCCAGTTTTATTGAGGCATGATGGGCAAAAAGTATATAAATTTAGGGTATACAACATGATGTTCTCATATAAGATACTGTGAAATGATCACCACAATCAAGCTACTTAGCATATCCATCGCCTCACTAGGTCACTTTTTCAGTGTGGGTGTAGTGGTGAGAACACTTGAGACCGACTCTCTTTGCAAATTTCAAGTGTATAACACATTAAGAGCCTTAATGATGCAGTTAGAAGTTGAGGCCTAAAGTGACTCTTTAGGTCTCTTCTGCTAGCATCAGGCTCCCTGAGGAGGGAGGTAGACTCCCCTAAAACCTTAAGTTCTGCTTCTCTCACCAGGGTCTTGAAAGCACTGAAGAGGGTCAGCAGAAAAGATTCCCCAGGCTACATTAACAGAAGCCTCCTGGAATCTCCCATTGGAGAATCCAGACTAATTCATATCAGCACACTCAGAGGAAGCAAAGGCTCATAAGTTTTTTTAAAACCTCCACTTTCACCAAGATTAAGAAAAGTCTACCACACAAGTAAATGCAATTGGTTGTCACAAAAAAATACTTTCATGCAAAAATGAAGCACAATCTGAAGACGGGTCGACTGGGTACCATTAATGTACATTTCCACTATGCATGTAATTTCCACAGTTATTAATACATTCAACTCCTATTAAGTGCTTCGAAAAGCGGAATAGTTGAAACCGGTATGTAAAGATTTTATATTTGTTATACTAACAAATATAACAAATTTTTATATTTGTTATACTAACCAATCAGGAGTTATACAGTTTTCTTAAAGTTTTACATTTAAATCATTACTCCATCTTATTTTCAAAAACTGCCACAGCAACCATGTTGAGTACAGCAGCCAGAAAGTTCACGGGAACAGTTCTCGATTTCCCAAAACTGTGAGATGCATCTTTAAAAATAAAACAAACTGTCATTTCAGAATCCAGAATAAAGGCTGTGACTCTCGTGACCCCACACAGAGTGGGAACCCCAATGGCAGGAATATTAAACCATTTTGCAATCTGTTCTTTTTGCTGCAGAGAAGAACTTCAAATAAGATCTCTGCTGTGAACAAAGATATTCAAACGAGTAGCTCCTCTCATCTCTCCCCAGTAACGTGCATCCCAGGAGGTCTGGCTTTCCCTCTCTCTGGAAGAGGCCACAAGGCAAGGATATTTACGAGCTCATATATCACGGACTCCTCTGCTCAGGGAAACCCTGGACACAAGTGCATAAAATATGCCATGGCAGAGATTTTCGGTCTCTTGCTCTCATAATCATTTCTACTTCTCTCACGTGTTTAAATAAATCCCAAAGCAATTCAGAAAATGAGTCAGATGTTATCACACTGTGACACCAGATGTGTTGCAATCAATATCCTTTGGTGAGACTTGGAGAAATTAGCAACTCTTGGTTTCAAAAGAAACGCTTCTTTTATACCATTTGAAACAAAGTGAAGGGGAAGAAACTCTACTTATCAGGTGTTATATACATTTTCTTACCTAGTCATGCTAGGTTCCTATTTTGCTTATGAGAAAAGTAAGGCCCTGTTTAAGTAACCTGCCATAAACTGCACAGTCAGTAACTGATAAAGACAAAATCGTCTCATTGTCGTCACCCTTCATGCTCTTAAACTGGCAGGGTCTCGGAGACACTGTAACACAGCCTTAGGGCACCAGACATCATGCAAACCACCACCTAGACACCTGCAAACCAGCTGCACTGGTGCACGAGGCAGGAAAACAAGAGTTTCCCCTTGCTGATTGAAATGTTAGATTATACATATCAGACATGAGCTCAGCCTAGAAGGGTGGGTATAATCTCAAGAGTAACCTATTAGGAGACAGCCAAAGGGAAGAAGGAAGAGGAAGGGCATTCCACGTAAAGGAGAAAAAACTTGAGCAAAGGTGCAGAAGTGGGATAGCCCATCCTGTGAGTGAAACAACGAGCAATTCCTTCGACTTCACTCTGACTTCTCAATGATAGAATCGTGAAACATTTTAAGGTTACAAGTACCTGAGAAAACTTGTAAGAAGTTACTATGTACAAGTAGGAGAATGTGGATACCATACTGCTATCTTAAGATTAGAAAGAGATAAATCATGTTATGGTGTTTTCACTTTTTTACAAAACATTTCAGCTGGTAGGTCATGACCACAAGCAAAAAAACCTTTCCGAGTGCTCCCCAAGGTTAACAATGGGCTGCCTTTGGCTCAAATGCCTTTGTACAAAATGGTCCATTCATTCAATCAATACAATATTTACTGAATGCCTTCTATGTGCCAGACACCATGCTAGATGCAAGGGATACAAAGATGAACTGACCTTATTCTTGGCTGCTCAAAGCCCAGGAGGAGATAGCCACAAAAATTAAAATAAAACATGATACATTTTACAATCCCTCAACACCTGGATTAGGTTCTCTCACTACCTTCACCTGCTTCAAGACACACCTCTTCTCACTCTTGAAAATCCCTCCAGAAAACTCATTGCATGAAGAATCTCATTTACGCCTGTAATCCTAGCACTCTCGGAGGCTGAGGCGGGTGGATCGCTCAAGGTCAGGAGTTCGAAATCAGCCTGAGCGAGACCCCGCCTCTACTAAATAACTGACCAACTAAAATATATGTATACAAAAAATTAGCCAGGCATGGTGGCTCATGCCTGTAGTCCCAGCTACTCAGGAGGCTGAGGCAATAGGATCACTTGAGCCCAGGAAATTGAGGTTGCTGTGAGCTAGGCTGATGCCATGGCACTCACTCTAGCCTGGGCAACAAAGTGAGACTCTGTCTCAAAAAAAGAAAAAAGAAAAGAATCTCATTCATAGTCCACACTTCTACCTCTGTCATTAAAAAGGATGCTAATAATGCATGATGGTTGTGTAATGAAATCTCGACACAGCCTTTCACACTTAACCTTCCATTAAATCTACCAGCAAAGCAGTAAGGCAGGTAGGCCCTGGACCACTCCACACATGAGCCCTCCTGAGCAGAAACCACACTGGGATCATTATTGCACCCTAAGCAACTCACAAAGATGGTTAATAAATTCAAAAGCAAAAAGGGGTTTTGGGGTGGGTCGAAGAGAATAAACATGAGGTCTTCTGATTGCTAAGTCAATGCTCCAAAAATAAAATATGGAGAAAAACAGAAAAGAAGGTTAAAAAGGAAATCAAATACATATTACATATTATATACGAATGGAACCAGCCAGATTTATAAGTACGCATTAGAAGCTGGATGTATAGTCCTTCCAGAGCTAAGAAAAACATTTCTGAAAATAAAGTATAAAAATTCTGAAAATAAGGTACAAATGCTGTTAGTTTAGATGTTCCCATAAATAGAAAAGGATATTAAAGTGTTTGACATTACTTAGAGAAAACTCAATTCAAACACATTCTAAATGATCCTACTTGAAAAGATGCTTGCCTATAAACTTTCACCCCAAATCAAGGCAATCCCTATGACTTGGTAGAGGTCTAGAGTGCTGGTGAGGTTGTTTACACGGTAAATATAGGCTGAATTTACCTTGTATCTTCAAGTTCAAAACCTTAAGGAAACTTGAGAAATAAACTTCTCAAAGACACTATTGTGGGTCATTACTGCAGTTATCAATTATTTTAGCAATCCCAAACAAAGAAATAAGAGCAGTTCTAACCACAGATAGATTCATACAAACAAATGCAAGAATGAGCTTCTACTGAGGTTTTCACTTCTTCGAATCTTATTCTATAAAGCAGTGCTGTACAATACAACTTTCTGTGGTAACATTAGTGTTCCATATCTACACTGTCCAATACGGTAGGCTTCTAGCCACATGTAGCTCTTATGTACTTGAAAGGTGCCTAGAATAACTGAGAAATTGAATTTTTAATTTTATTCACAGTTAAATAGCCACACGTGGCTGGTAGCTGCCATACTGAACAGGACAATTATAGAAGAAGAAAAAGAAATGCATTCACTTTAGACAAAAACTTTTAAAAGAAGATAGACTACTACAAGTCTTGTTTTTAAAAATAAGACCAGATGGTTATCTAAGAATTTTAATATTAACACAGACCTTCAAGATCTAGAAGGGAAAGGAAGTCTTGTTCAAGATCAAATCAATACCAAAAGTTACGAGCTCCACTGGCCCCTCCCATTGCAATCTCTCTCCTAGATGGCAATTTGCCTAAAAGTTCAGCAATAAACCAGATGAAAGGGGAAATTAACTAATAATCACAATAATCTACAACTTATCAGCCACTATGACAGGTTCTTTATAATTGCTGTCATATTTCATCCTCACCACTATTCTGACAAGTAGCCTTTACCATTCCTATTCAGTAAACTCTAGAGTAGGGGTCCTCAAACTTTTTAAACAGGGGGCCAGTACACTATCCCTCAGACCGTTGGAAGGCCGGACTATAGCTTTAAAAAAACTATAAACAGGGCCGGGCGCGGTGGCTCACGCCTGTAATCCTAGCACTCTGGGAGGCCAAGGCAGAAGGATCACTCAAAGTCAGGAGTTCGAAACCAGCCTGAGCAACAGCGAGACCCCGTCTCTACTATAAATAGAAAGAAATTAATTGGCCAACTAATATATATGGGAAAAATTAGCCGGGCACCATGGTGGCGCATGCCTGTAGTCCCAGCTACTTGGGAGGCTGAGGCAGCAGGATTGCTTGAGCCCAGGAGTTTGAGGTTGCTGTGAGCTAGGCTGACGCCACGGCACTCACTCTAGCCTGGGCAACAAAGCGAGACTCCGTCTCAAAAAAAAAAAAACTATGAACAAATTCCTATGCACAATGCACATATCTTATTTTGAAGTAAAAAAACAAAATGGGCAAAAACACCCGCATGTGGCCCCCAGGCCATAGTCTGAGGACGCCTGCTCTAGAGAGATTGCAAAACCAGGATTCCAGTCCAGATCTACACAACTCCAGCAAGCAGGTTATTTCCATACTGCCTCCTTCAAGGTTAACCCTCCTCAAGGTCTCTATCAGTACTCTGATCCTCAGACTTCTACTAAAGCGGTCGATCACAGGCCCTCAAAGCTTCCAACATCTGGTAATCCCCACCTAGAATGCTGGAAATTAACTGGTGTCCTAACCATGCACAAGATAACCCCTCATTCCCAAGAAAGTAATGACAAGTTGGGTTTCTCCAGCTTCTTTATGGATCTTATGACCTTCAGCCCTAAAGCAGGGCTGCCTCTGGGATGGAGAGCAGCCAAAGGAAAAGCTTAGCACAGCCAACATTTACTAATTAATCCTCCCTAGTGTCTGGAGGTGGTCACAATTTTCAGTAGTAACATCACTCTTTTTTCTAACAGATAAGGCGGCTGGCAGGTTGACCACCCAAGGCCACACTGCAGGGCTGTGCCTGAATGCTCACATTCCTCAGACATCCCTAGGTCAAAGCTCCTTCCCTCAGCTCCCACAAGTCCACCTGACCCCTTGCAGAATTCCCCAGGGAGGATCTTTTGGATTGCAGAGGAATCCTCCTCTCCTCTGATAGTATCAGAGGTACATGCAATGTTCGAAGGATCCCAGCACTGAAAGCCTCAGCTAGAAACAAAGCAAGAGCAGCTCCTAAGAAAACATACGTCCACACAAAAACCTTTTTAAGAATGCTCACAGAAGCATTATTCATAAAAGCCAAAAAGTAGAAACAATTCAAATGTCTACCAATTGATGAATGGGAAAACAGAACATGGTATATTCCATGGAATTTGCTAAAAATCACTTAATTGTAGACTTCAAAAGGGTTAATTTTGGCCAGGTGCAGTGGCTCATGCCTGTAATCCTAGCACTCTGGGAGGCCAAGGCGGGAGGATTGCTTGAGGCCAGGAGTTTGAGACCAGTCTGAGCAAGCATAAGATTCCCCTTCTACAAAAATAGAAAAATTAGCCGGGCATGGTGGTGCCCACCTGTAGATTTAGCTACTTGGGAGGTTGTGGCAGAAGGATCACTTGAGCCTAGGAGTTTGAGACTGCAATGAGCTATGATGATGCCACTGTACTATAGCCTGGGCAACAGCGCAAAACTGTCTCAAAAGAAAAAAAAAAAAAGGTTGAATTTTATGGTATTTGAGTTATATCTCAACAAAGTAACATTTTTAAAAAAAATAATCATAAGCAATGGCAGAAGCCCAGAAGGGATATAACCCAGCCCAGTTGTATTTCAAAATAAGAAAGCCAACTGATGTTTTTAAGAAGTCTTCCCTACGTTCAACTTCAGACTTCAGAAATCTTAAAACAAAAAAGCCAAAGAAAAGCCAAGATCATCTTTGACTCACAGACAAGAAAATTAAGTCTTGAGTGTACATACAATTTTAGAATATTTCCACAGAGTAGAACACACAAAAAAAATGAGTTGTCAGAAAGACATTCTAGTAAGTGTTCTTGTCTGAATTAAACTTCACATACCCAACTACCAGTTTTTATCCTAAATATGAATGAATTAGACTAGCTCATAATCAAGTAGTACTTGCTCTAGGCCAAGTCCTCTTCTAAGCGCTCACACCATCTTACATAGCTTTCTCCTCCTAACCTCCTATTTCCAGGAATGAGCACACGGCATTTGTGGAGTCTGCTGCAGTGCCTCTGCCCATTCCTTCTGGGTCTGAAGAGCTACTGCTAATAGAGAAACTAGTCAGCAGGGAATGGCAGACAGGACTCGAATTATCTGGCCGCCAACATCTGGTCAATGACCCAGACAACAGGATTCTCCTTCTCCAACTGCAAGCTGTTAAAAGTCTCAGTGCTCTTCCTCCAGGATAAAGTTCTTTAGCAAGAGGTAGTACTATTCTTAGGCACTGGATATAGAACTCAGTCTTCTAAGGACTTAATTCATAGGAGAAACAATAAATGTAAAAAAGAATTAAAATATATACTCATGTGAAAAACTGTAATAACAACATCTCACATCCACCAATGGAAAACTATAGTTCCACTTCAATAGTAATAGTGAAAAGCAGTGACCACCTCAGTCTAAAGGCAGGGCTGCCTAGCAGGAAGCAGGCATAAAATGTATGCCACCAAAAACTCATGCCTGCTCTCTGATTTCCACCAACTGAACCCACCTGAGAGTGAGAGCCAGGGGCCCCTCTGATACAGTTTATAAGGACAAGGAGTGTGGAGAGCGGTTCTAGGGCTAAAGGAAAAATGACCTGCAGGTGGGATCACAGCCCCATTAGAAGATCATCTGGCGGCCAATTGTCCTTATCTAAGTGCAATTTCAAATGGAAACAAAGTAGGTTTCACCAAATGGGGGAGATGGAGTTCCCATTGAAAATCAACTGTAAAGCATGTTCTTAGTTTCTCTCCACTGGTCTATGTCTCTCGTTTTTCGTGTTTAATTTGGGATATTTTAAAAGTGTAAAGCCATTAAAATTAAGACTTTTCCATTAGCTGCCTCATTTTCATTCGATCTCTAACTCTTCCCACTGATATAATACTGCCTGCCTTCCAAACGCATATTTATAACCAACACAAGACCATTTTTCTGGAATTGTTAAGGTATTATCTGGTCAAGAAAGAATCAACAGAGCAGGCCAAGCGCAGTAGCTCACGCCTGTAATCCTAGCACTCTGGGAGGCCAAGGCGGGAGGATTGCTCAAGGTCAGGAGTTCGAAACCAGCCTGAGCAAGAGCGAGACCCCGTCTCTACTATAAATACAAAGAAATTAATTGGCCAACTAATATATATAGAAAAAAATTAGCCAGGCATGGTGGCACATGCCTGTAGTCCCAGCTACTCAGGAGGCTGAGGCAGGAGGATCGCTTGAGCCCAGGAGATTTAGTTTGCTGTGAGCTAGGCTGATGCCATGGCACTCACTCTAGCCTGTGCAACAAAGCGAGACTCTGTCTCAAAAAAAAAAAAAAAAAAAAAAAAAAAATCAACAGAGCAAACAGACAACCTACAGAATGGAAGAAAATATTCACAAACTACATATCCAAAGAACTAATATCCAAAATCTAAAGTAACTCAAAAAATCAGCAAGGAAAAAAAATAATCCATGAAAAAGTAGACAAACGGTATAAACATTTTTCAAAAGAAGATACACAAATGGCCAAAAAACATGAAAAAATGCTCATCATCACTAATCAGAGAAATGAAAATTAAAACCACAATGAGATACCAGCTTAACCCAGTCAGAACAGCCATTATTAATAAGCAAAAAAATAGATGTTGACTTCAGATACAGTGAAAAAGGAATGATTATACACTATGGGAATGTAAATTAGTATAACCTCTATGGAAAACAGCATAGAGATTCCTTAAAGAACTAAAAATAGACCTACCATTCGATCCACCAATCCCACTACTGGGTATCTACCCAAAGGAAAAAAAGAAGTCATCATATGAAAAAGACACTTGCACTCATATGTTTATCATAGCACAATTCAAAATAGCAAAGATATGGAATCAACCTAAGTGCCCATCAACTGATGAGTGGAAAATGTGATCTATATATACACCATAGAGTACTACTGAGCCATAAAAAGGAATGAAATAATGTCTTTTGCAGCAACTTGGATGAAACTGGAGGTCATTATCCTAAGTAACACAGGAATGGAAAACCAAATACCTGCTGCATGTTCTCACTTATCTTAGCTCCCGCTGATAAGAGACACACATAGGGGCATACAGAGTGATACGATGGGCACTGTCGACTCAGAGGGGGGGAGGGAAATGAAAGAAGAAAAATTACTTACTTGGTACAATGTACACTATTTGGGTGACAGGTACAGTAAGAGCCCTGACTTCACCACTATACAATTCATCCATGTAACTAAAAACCACTTGTAAATTTACTGAAATAAAAAAAAAAACCAAATTATTAAAAAGTCAATACATTTTGCTAATAAATAGAACTTAGCAGTCAATATATTTAAAAATTTAGTTGCCTCCTTAGCACAGTAGGCAGGATGTCAGTCTCATAAAAATAACTAAAATTATTCTTAATACAAACGAATTTAGTTAATAAAAAAGAAAATCTATGTGCTAAAGACCAAAATAAATGACATTCTTCCAAAATTTGTAACAAAAACACTATCCAGCCCTAATAAACATGGCCCTCACCCATATGCCAAGTAGGACCATTCATCTCCCTTTTAGCACTTGAGAAAATAACACCCCAGCCCCAAAGTGGTTAGTCCCCCACTCGTTTTCAAAATTTAGGGTGAAGGATTTCCCTTTTGCAGTCTGTTTTAATACTAAATTTAAGTCTCTCCATTCATTTGGGAACATTCATGCAATGACTCTTACATACATAACTGAGATGTTTTCTACCATTAACAGCACTTGGAAGAGAAAATATACCTAGAAGCAAAGCCTCAATAGACCCAGATTACACAGATCAAATGTAATGTCAAATATTTTTTCCTACTGCCCACATAACCAATCGCAACATCTAAGAAATTCTATCATTTTGTATGAAAAGATCACCTAGCCTACATCTCAAACCTTCAACCAATCATGTATTCTGATTTTTAGTGCAAAAAAAAACATGGAAATAAATTATGCTTCATGAATTGATTTCAGTTCTTATATTCTAGATTTCTGAGTTAAAAATAGTACATTTGGCCCTTCATATTCATGGGTTCCACATCTGTGGGTTCAACTAACCACAGATTGAAAATATTCCAAAAAAAATTCCACAAAGTTCAAAAAACCAAAATTTGAATTTACCACTTGCCGAGTACTATGGCGAATCCACGTGAATGAAGTAACGTGCAGCCGCTGTATTTTAATCTACAGATGGTTTAACATATACAGGAGGATGTGTGCAGGCTATATGCAAATACTATGCCATTTTATATCAGGGACTTGAGCATCCACAGGAGGCCCTGGAACCAATTCTCCATGGATACCAAGGACCCACTATACTCTATCCAGGGATTTCCTTTAAAATCTCAATTAACTAAAGTGTTTCAGAAACAACAAATCAATTCTACTCTTGTGTCCACATTCAGGCACTAACTAGAACTCTCTCAAACTGTTCATGGAGAAAACCTCCCACTAACTACATCAGACATCAGGGACTGTCAGATTCTCCCACACCACTAAATGCCCAAAGAACTGCTTTAAAAAAAAACAAAAACAAAACTGATTCTCAAAACTTCAGGTTAAATAATTAACCTTGATTAGTCACATAACATTTTATAACACTCATAATGACAATAGTCAATTTTTAGCAGAATTTTGGAGGCAGAAGGAACAATCAAGATAACTGTTTAAATCCCTGATTTTATCAATGAGTAAACTGGTACACAGAGAGATGATTATTTGTTCAAGTGACACAACCTGCTAGTGTTAAGGGTGGAAAGAACCCTGATCCCTGACACAGGTCCAGGGCTATCTTGACTTCACCATGTTTCTTTACATGCCCAATGAAAGCCAAGGACACTCACAAGTAGGGAAGAACAAAGCTCATATCTTCCAACTCCCAGACGCCTCTCCTTGAGGTCACAATACTGTTCCTAGTCTCAAAGGAGCATTTGCCTCTTTCGCAGATTTTTATCAGCCAACCAAAAACAAGAGAGCTAAAATAGTCTTCAATGAAACTAGAGGAAGCCACTCTATCTCAGATTACTGGAACACAGGCTGTAATTAATAACAATCCATTGAGAGGAACAGCCCTTGCTTTTAATTGGTAGTAAATGGCAAGTGTTCGGTCTGCCCAGAGGAAACTGCAAGAGTAGTTCTCAAAAGTGCGAGGTCAGCTGTACAGAGCTTGCCAAGGTTAAAGCACAAAGGGGAAGTTCAAGGCCTTTATCAAGGCAACAACCACGATGCAGTGAAAACTCTCCACCAACGTGTGGAAACCATCCCAAGAATAAAAGGGTGAGAAGACTCAACAACATGGGTCCTTTGTCAGATGCAGTCCTTTCTCACACAGGACTCTATGCCAAACTAAAAATCTAAAATTAAAAGTTCCAATTAACCATATAGAGATTAACTAGCAACCCATGGTGGATGCTGTGTGCAGTTAATAGAAGCTATCTGAAGGCAGGCAACTGACTGAATTTCCAAAAGAACTTTTCATATAATAAACACATTATGAAGCATAAATCTGACACAAATGCAAAATCACACTCTCCTTTGGTGGACCTCTCATAGTTCAGCTCCCAACAGAGTATTCTTAGTGCTCAACACAGGTAACAGGCTAATAATATATGCCAATTCCTACTTGCATTTGTAATACTTTGGTTAGCAACAGGAAAATATTTACCCTAAGGAGTATGATTTCTGCTCCCTGAATTGAAGACTCTTGTCTGCCATATACTACACCCCATCTGGGAGATCAAAGAAGTGGTAAATGAGTGTTATCTTAGTCTATTTTCTGTTGCTTATAACAGAATGTGTGAAAGTAATTCATAAAGAAAAGGAATTTATTTTCTTACAATTATGGAAGCTAAGTCCAAGGTGGAGGGCCCACATCTGGCAAGGGCCTTGTTGATGGTGGGGACTCTTCAAAGTCCCAAGGTGCCACAGGGCATCACATGGTGAGGAGGCTGAGTGTGCTAGCCAGGGCTCTTCCTCTTCTCATAAAGCCACCAGTCCCACTCCCATGATAACCCATTAAGCCATTAACCCATTGATCCATGAATGGGTTAATCCATTTATGAGGGGCAGAGCCCTCAGGACCCAAACACTTCTTAACCCTTTGCACTCGCTTACTTTTTTATCGATTCCTTTATTCTACTCGGGATTTAATTTTTTAAATACCACAGATTTTACAAAGTGCGGCAGTAGAATAAAAAACTGGAGTTTCTTTTCATACAAACTAATTTGGATTTTTTTATATTTCAAATTATTGATACGTTCAAAGAGTAATTTTAATCTCTATAATTTTTCATGGTGTGATATTTTTTGAAACATTCACCCACATGAAGACCTGGTTTACATTCACATGTTTTGCAAATATAAATCGTCTCTCTTCTTCCTCCTTTGATTCTTCTGTTAGAACAAACAACACAATCTTCGTGTTCTTTGTTAGGGTGAGGTGTGATTATACGGAGCTTTCCATCTAAACGTTGCTCTAAGTTAGTGGATAATAATCTACCCCTGGAAGTTAGTGTACCATCTCTGCATTTACATTTTACTTGTCCTTTCATGCTAATGAAAACAAGAAAAGATACTGGAAAAATAGACAAAAATCCCCCTTCCCCCTGCAGTGAAACTACGTGTCAAGTGTGGCTCCACACACGAGCTGCTACTACCGATGCTTAACCGTGTCAAGTCACACTCAACATCCAAGTGCAAAGGGTTAAAGGTCCCGCCTCTTAATACTGCCACATAGGGGATTAAATCACAACATAAATTTTGGAGGGGACAGATATCCAAACCATAGCAATAACTTAACGTTAGAAAGAGAAAAGCAACTAAGAGAAAAAGCCAATCAAGTGTCCTTCGTAGTAGCCACCTCCAAGACGGTCCCCAAAGGTCCTAGCATATTGGCTAGGGCTCATGCCCTTGTCTAGTAGTCACCTCCCACGATGAACAGGGCTTACTTGTGTTACCAACAGAACATTGCAAGGTGATAGTGTGGACCTTCCTGGGCTAGTGAATAAAAGCCACTGCAGTTTCCATCTTGCTATCTCTCAGACTCCACACTCGGGGGAAATCCAGTTTGCACTGGAAAAATCACTGGGGAAATCACACAAGCACTCTGCGGAAATACCTCTATGGAGAGGCAGGTACCCAGGCCTCCCGTCAACAGCCAACAGCAACTTACAACCACATCAATAAGACACCTTTGAAGTGAATCACCTGCCAAGGTCAAGCCTTCATGGGACTGTGGACCCTTCATATGACTCCAAACTCGTGAGAGGCCCTAAAGCAGAACCACCCAAATTCCTGACCCACAGAAACTTTTGAGATAATATTTGCAATTGTTTTAAGCCTCTAGGTTTTGAAGTAGTTTGTTACACAACAATAGATTACTGACATACTTTTCCTGATTGAACCCAACCCTCAGGAAATAAAAGTACAGCATCTCCTATTTTTTTAATGATTTTTAATGTTGCCCTAACGGTTCAAGTGACCTGAATCATGAATCACTTCACGGTCAACTCTTCTTTGCAAAGAATGCATCAGTCCAAAGGGACAAAAACAGGTCCAATCATTTAGCAGCCACCCTCTTTATTAGTCTCAACAGATGCTGGAAGTTATTTCTGAAAATCTACTTCCAACCAATTCAATCAATGCAGTCCATCCTAATGCTAATAATAAAAGCTCACATTATTTGAAGGGATGCAATGGACTGAATGTTTGTGCCTCTACCCCCAACAAATTCATGTATTGAAATCCTAACCCCCAATGTGATGGAAACAGGAGATAGGGTATTTGGGCAGAAATTAGGTCATGAGAGTGGAGCCTTCATGAATAGGATAAGAGGCCTTATAAAAGGGACCCCAGGAGCTCTTAGCACTTTTGCACCATGTGAGGATACAAGGAGAAGCAGGCAGTCAGCAACCCGGAAGAGGACCCTCACCAGAACCCAACCACAGAGTGTCTTGAAGTTTCAACAGTGAAATATAAAAGTCTGTTGTTTAAGCCACCCAGACTACAAAAATTTGTTACATAGCGGCCTGAACTAAGACAAGGGATATGAGACCATAACTATGTGTTCACAAATCATCTTTAGCCATCAGAACTCTTCCTTGTTAAAACAAGTCAAATCCCAATACTTCTAATGCCTCTCTACCCACCCTTCTCTAAAATCAAAAAGATCCAAGGAGATGCATATAAATAACCAAACAGTCCATCATTCATTATAAATGCCTTGTCAACCTGAAGTATAATATTTATTGATTTTTTTCAGTATCCCTGGAAAACAGGCTCTTCCCAATATTGAAGTAGGAAAAAAAAAAAAAAACCCAGACCTAAACTTTGCAGTCTGAAAAAAAAAATAAAAGGAAGAAAACAGGGCAACGGCTGTTTTCCGAGGAACACAAAAGCAGTAAGAACAATCCCGAGGTTCAGATTTCCACATCCTTGCATTCTTTCACACTCACTCAGACCCCAAGTGCCTGCCTAGGGAAAGAGAAATGCTTTAATGTTAACTCTGTACATGTCCAGTCATGGAGGCTAAATTGCATGTGTTAGTGGCCTAGACAGCCTTCTCCATTCACCTAACAGCCTTCCCAGACCCATAAATCTTACAGATTAATAGGGACACAAAGAACTTAATAAAAGAAAATATCAAAGGCAGGACATCAGGTAAACAGAGATTACTGTACAATGAAAGCCATACTTAAGGTGCACAGACTAACTTAGCTGCACAGCAAGCACTTGTCCAAGTCTTATTTGCCAACCAGCCAGCCACATGGCTTCTGTAAGTACTAATCTGAACTTAAGATACAGAAACCTTTCGGGTTCATTGAATTACAGCTGGGCAAGGTAATGCTGACCCCTACAGCCTCATGTAAATGTGATAGGAAACGATTAATGAATTAACCGCTATTGTCTCCTCCCTTTGTGACAAGATACAGAAAGTGCTGAATATGCCCAGGCTTCACCAGCTCTTTTAATGTTTTGTAACTATACAAAAGTTCTTCCTGTTAAAAAGAAAGGGGGGAGCATGATTTAAATAATCACTTTTAAAAATACTACCTAGACTACTGTGCCTTTTCTCAAGTGGATACTTTATTGCAGAAAACGAAGGAGCATCTCATTTACAGCTACAATCTGCACTAAATTAAAAGATGCCCACACTAAAAACATCCAAAAGGAGAAAACTTAGATGTAACTCTGATGCCTCAAAAACAAAATAAAAAACACAAAACCACATTGGATATAATGTTATGGCCTTTATTTCTTCACAAAAACTGACCCTTTTTATATAAACAAGAGGTGGATAAAGCTCTGACATTCAAAAATCAGGAGGAAAAAAATGTTAATTCTTCAGGGAATTCTCCTTCACATCTCCAAACCAGAAGATTTATAAAGCAATTACCAATAGTAAACTTCTCATTTCCCATTTGACTTTCAATAGCTCTGCTTTAGATTATTAATGTGGCTCCCATTGCTCCCTTCTTCTCTCCCTTCCTTCCTCTCTTTCCCTCTTTCCTTTCTCTATTTTAAAATAAGCCCAAAGTACCAACCCAAAAAGACTCCAAAGACTACTGGTCAACTCGTTCCATCCATGAGAAATAAGAAGAGAAAGTCAGTACTTTTTGGATTTGAAGTCTTCTCAAGGAAGAATTAGTTGTTATTTTTACTGCATAAAAAAAAGATAACCTTTCAAAATGAAACAAAAGATATAGCCAAATGTTGCTAGACCTTAAGACTAAGAAAATGAATAGATGAGAAGTTATTCTGCTTACTTTGTAGCAACCAGACCCTGATAAGAATGTTTTGCCCATTTCAGAAATGATATTTTTAAGAAATCATCTAGGAAAGAAGACTAGAAGCATTATAGGATGAAAGGCTCAAAGATAATCTTCTCTAGGAGGAAAGAGATCACAGAAACTTCAGTTATTAAGCTTGAGAAAGAGAAGGCTAAGAGGCACCTAAAGTCATCTTTAATTCCATGAAAATTAATACTATATGAGAGATGGTGACCAGATGTTCCTCATCACCTGAGTAGAAAACAAATGGAAAAGGCCTTGAACTTCAGCAAAAGGGCTCTGAGAGCCCAGGTTCCTGCATAGTAGGTGAACTAGTCCAGTAAGTCTCAGCCTTCAATGAACATATGAATCACCAGAGAGATCTTGATAATATGTAGATTGTTTCAGTAGGTTAAGAGCAGGAACTGAGAATCTGCATTTCTAACAAGTTCCCAGATGATGCTAATGTTTCTAATCCTGGAATCACGTTTTGCAAAGGGTAAGACCACACAGTGGTATGACAGTTCATTTTGGCTGTCAATTTCATTGAATAGGGTCACCATAACTCTGCTTGGCTTCAGCCCATTGGTCTTGATGAAGAGGCTTGCCCAAAGGGAGAAGATCCTACAAACCTTCCTCAACAGCGAGCTTAAAGATGGAAACCACAGAAAACACTAAAATATAGCTGAAAAATACCAGAATACAAAATCTCTTTGAACCAGGTGCATAGTCAGCTTCTTAGAGCCCTGAGGTGTGGTATTAACCTGAGAGAAAGGAAGTAAGACAAGATGACCTCACACACCTGGAAGGCACGCTGATTTCACAATCCCCTCCTAACCTGTTTTACAAATTGCCAGTGCTCTTGAGGATCCAAGAAATGCTCCAAGTGACTCTTCCCATGCAGAAAGTATTGCTTAAGAACTCTGTCAACTAAAATATGGAACATTTGAGAGCAAAAGCATCAAATGAATAGAAGATCTTCTTAAAGGTTATCATCCACATTTTTTAGCTCATTCTGAGTAGTCTCCAGCAATTACTCATATTTCCACTCAAAGATTAAGAACATAAATGCCTACTAAACGCCTAAAGAGTGAGAATACACAATAAAAAGGCAGCCTCCTACACTAAACAAGCAAAATAAAACCATTGCTCAGAGCATCTGAAAACAGAGCACACTACATTTAAAGCTGCAGCTCTACCAGGATTAATATTTATCTTTGTGTATCTAGACCCTACAT
Organism: Mirza zaza; assembly: GCA_008750895.1. Classification (NCBI taxonomy): domain Eukaryota; kingdom Metazoa; phylum Chordata; class Mammalia; order Primates; family Cheirogaleidae; genus Mirza; species Mirza zaza. Next base: position 132,156 of record VSMD01059851.1, read on the forward strand.
TTAGTCAAGTATATGTTGTTATGCTAAATCCACCATCAGGCAGCCTCTAGCACAGAGTATGTGTTCAATAAACACTTTGTTTTTGAGACAGGGTCTCCCTCTGTTGCCCAGGCTAGAGTGCAGTGGCATCATCATAGCTCACTGCAATCTCAAACTCCTCAGCTCAAGCTATCCTCCTGCCTCAGCCTCCCAGGTGGGAGAGACTACAGATGCATGCCACCACACCCAGCTAATTTTGCTATTTTTTTTTTTTTGTAGAGACAGAGGTCTCACTACATTGCTGAGGCTGGTCTTGAACTCCTGACCTCAAGCAATCCTCCTGCCTCAGCCTCCCAAAGTGCTAAGATTACAGGCATGAGCCACCAATAAGCATTTTAGGAGGCAAATGTGCTATTCTTATTCTTATGGGGAAATTTCAGTACATCCAAAATTGAACTCATCTTGCCCTCTATGACCCAACTGGCCCAGTCTGTTGGCTGAACCAATAATCTTCCAAATCCCCAGTCTACAGTAAACAGAGTTATTGGCTGGGCCTGGTGGCTCATGCCTGTAATCTCAGCACTCTGTGAGGCCAAAGCAGGAAGATTGCTTGAGCTCAGGAGTTACCAGCCTGAGCAAGAGACCCCGTCTCTACTAAAAACAGAAAAAATTAGCTGGGCATCATGGCATGCACCTGTAGTCCCAGCAACTCGGGAGGCTGAGGCAGGAGGATCACTTGAGCCCAGAAGTTTAAGGCTGCAGTGAGCTATGATGATGCCACTGCATTCTAACCTGGGGCAACAGAGTGAGACCCTGTCTCAAAAAAAAAAAAAAAAAAAACCCTGGAGTTATTGACTCTTCTACCATTCTGCAGATCAAGGGTTCTGAACCTAGGATCCATGACCTCTGATAGCCTATGAATGGGTTTCTGGAACTGCATGTTGATTTACATGTATCTATATCTACGCACTTTTCTTGGGATAAAGATCCGCAGCATCAATAAGAGTCTCAACAAACTCCCTGATCCAAATAAGGACCAATGTAAACCCAAGCCCTATCCTTTCTTCCTAGGCACTTACTCTCAGGTCTCCCCTTCTTCATTCTTCCAGACACCTATTTGTCTATCTCCATAGCTACTGACTGCCTGATGAGGACAGCAGACTTTTGATCGGGCTTTCTAATTCTGTCTTTGTCCACTCTGAGCCATTTTAAGATGGCTCCCAGATAACATTTCTAAAACATAAGTTTGATCACAACTTCTCTTGCCATTTTCACAGGGACTCTATGTTCTTCTAGCCATATCGACTACCTGTAGTCCCTCAAAACACACCATATCACTGCACTTTTCCCCAGAATGACTTCCCCCAAAACTGCTCCCTACCTCTCTCTCCAACTCCAAACCATTACATTCATCTTCCACTCTCCAAGTCAACTCTTCCACAGTTTCTTTTCTAATTCCTTACCAATCTCTGTCACCAAGGAATTATACCACCTGTGGGCTCCCATTTAATACATATTCCTATTTGGGCATTGACTATATAAGTACATTGACTTTTCATCCAGTATACTCTTATATAATGTCCAACACACCATTATCACCCAATAATCCTCACTGAATGGATAAACAGATCACATATTATGTGCTGGGCACATAGATGTGCAATAGCCTTATGTGGATTAAAAAGTCTTCAAAATAGCTTCACTTCATCTTATATCTCAATTTTCTGAATCATCAATAATGGTATTATTTAGAGATTGCAGGTTCTAGACGAGAGGGTAAGACTTCTCAATTTCTCAAGAAGCTGTTATTAACAAATTTCACTCATCATGGGAGATAATTCTGAACTCTCAGTACCAATATAGAAAGTAGTCTAGCTAAAAACTTTCTCAAATACAGCTGGATTTATTTCAGATACTAAACAGAAACATTATTGGTGAAACTCCTTTATGTAAGATCAAAGTTACAGGCTAATTCCAAGATCTGAGTTAGTCTCCAGTTGCACAATTTACCATTTTGCCAGGAAAAGAACCCAAAGTAAATCTAAATAGATTAATTTATTAGAAATACTGCTCATGGAATTGCTTCAGAAATTCTGCCAAATTTGCTCTTGCTGCATTAGATTGTCTCAAGATACGTTTTATGGCTTACTAATGTTTTGGTTTAAAAGCCTGGCTCTCTGGCTAATACCATGACAATTTTCAAAGGCAGAGCAAGAAAGACCTAAAACTGCCAACATTTTCCTTTCATTCACCCCTTAGGTATCTACTGTTTAATAACTCCATGCATATCCTACAGGCCTCTATAAACAAAAATAGTTTGTTGACTCAATTTTAACCTTTACATCTATGGGTCTGGTAGAAATTCCTAAAGGATGTGAAAATTTCATTGAAAATGACTAAATGCAGTCTTTATTTCCAAGAGACCCAATTCTTACCCACTCACCCCCTTTCTGCTTTCCCTGGCTGAACTCTCTTTGTAATTAATACAACTAAAGGGGGAAAGTATCCCAAATGAGGAGTATCATCGGAGGCTCCTTGCAAAACTACAATTTTTTCACAAAGGCAAATAAAACAAAACCCAGTGCCATGAATCCCAATGTAAACAACATCAAGAACAAAAATCAAGTATTAACTCCAAGCTATTTGGGGTCTGCTATAGCAAAGTAAGTAAATGTATTGTCTACAGGGGTACTAGAACTTTTTAAACAGGGGGCCAAGTCCACTGTTGGAGGGCTGGACTAAAGTTTAAAAAAAAAACTATGAACAAATTCCTATGCACACTGCACATTTCTTATTTTGAAGTAAAAATACAAACGGGCAAAACACCTGCATGTGGCCCGCGGGCCATAGTTTGAGGACACCTGGTCTAGCAGGTACCATATACCAAACAGAAAACTCAGCCCACCATTGAAGCTATCAAAATATTGACTTTTCAGAAGCATCCAGAATTACTTTTTTATACAGCTCTTCAGAAACACTGAGAAACAAGGGAGACAGATCAGAAATTGTTACAATTAGCAAATATCTTAGTAAAAATCCCCAAAGGAAACTCCAAATGGGAACAGAAGAGCCAAGTACTTGAGTCATCCTCTCATAATGAGATTCAAACTAAAAGTTTTCAGGAAACAAAGTAACACACAAGGAGTTTAATCAATTTCCACTTAGCTCTATTTCAAACATCTAGAAACCTGAAACATAGTTTCTAGAATCTGACTTCATTTGGTTTTGGTAATATCTTTAGAGAAAATTGTTCACATACCATATGATTTACCGTTTTTTTTTTTGTTTTTTTTTTAAACAGAGCCTCCCTATTTTGCCCAGGCTGGCCTCAAAGAATCCTCCCAGCTCAGCCTCCCAAGTAGTAGGGACTACACACACATGCCACAGTGCCCAGCCAAATGATTCACTTGCTTAAAGGATACAGTTCAATGGTTCTTTAGTATATTCAGAGTCGTACAATCATCACCACCATCAATTATGGAATATTTTCATCACTTCAACAAAGAACCCTGTATCCTTCAGCCATCACCCATCCCAACCCCCTGCCCCCGAGTCCTTCTAGCCCTAAGCCTATTATGGCCATTTCACCTAAATGGGATCCTATAATATGTGGTCTTTTGTGACTGGCTTCTTTGACTTGTCATGGTGTTTTCTAGGTTCCTCATGTTGTAGCATGCATCAGCACTTCATTCTTTTCTACGACCACTGTATGAATATACCACTTTTGGTTTGTCCATTCACCAGTCAATGGGACTCTGATTTTTAAAGGTAACAAAGTCAAAGTCAATAAATTACTGAGTGGGATTTTGTCAATAAAGGGGTTTCCTGAAGTCAGAACAGACTCAGCTTCAGGCACTACTAATCAATTATCAATGATTATCGATGAGTATAACTGTAAAGCACCACAGGGTGCTCAGTACCTTCTGCACCATCAAAAAACCAAAAGTGTATGTGTTGGGGGGTGGCTACCAAACACAGAGTAGATTCCCTGTCAGTCCTAGCTCCCTCATCTGTAAAATATCCCAAAGGGTTGCAGTCAGAATCAAATCCCATTCAGGGTTAGCCCATTTCACCTCTGTCACTGAGAAGTAAAATGAAGCCCAAGGAAGAAAGTGATTTAAAAGTCACAGGAACAATTAATGGCAAAGTTAAAACTCGATTCTCCTAATGCCCATTTTGTTATTTTCACCACTGTGGTCTACCTCTTTACACAGTATTCGTCATGATTCCAAGGAAATGAGTTAGAATGTGTGCCAAGACTCAAGTTACAAGGATGCTCAGAGCATGGGCGTGAAAAGCATCCCGACAGTCAAACAAGAAGGAACTAGTTAAACCGTGAAATGCTCATCAATATAACACTTTGCAAACACTCAAAAATTCTAATATATAAAAATATGTTCATGATGTGGACGCACAGAATAGAACAAAACCATACCAGAAGAGTACATACTGAAATATCAACGGTACTTATCTCTGGGCAGCAGAATTAGAAATGCTCACAATTTTTGTTCCTAAACTACATTTTCTAACATTCTACAATGAGAATTAGTTGTACTAGTGGAAAGATTACTTCTAAAATTTGTTTTCCATTGAGTATAATTTGTTATATTGTATTTGATAACTTTACCATAACAAGACTTTGAAATTGAGTGTAATTCCTCACTCTACATTATTACATATAAGACAATTTCTCTCTACCAAAGTCCTTTGGAGGATTTATCTCATATCAATGCTCTAAGATGGTTAAGAGTGATAGTTAATCTGGTTTGCAGGTGGTGAAGTTAAAATGCAGGGGCTCTTAGGGATGTGACTAGCACAGCTGGGATTAAAGCCCCTGGGTTTGAGTCATTCCAGCCTTCACAGTTAATCTGTAAATCAGAAACATAAAACCAGAAATAGGAAAGATCTCATGAGAATGGTGCTATCTTGTACGGTCTATGATATAAATTTCAGGCACCTAGGAACAAAGTGTCAAACCACCTATCACAATACTATTCTACCAGTGAAGACAAGAGGAGCAGATATAGGTAGAAACAGACACAATAAACAAGGACAATTATCTATAATGTTATCAGCAAGGTTAAAAAAAAAGTATATTTGAAACAATTTTAAAAGCCCCAGTAATCACCCACAATTTAGAACAGACACCCCAAAAGTCTGTCCTCTATGTTTTTGGCTTTTCATTTTTATTTTAGTGGAAGCATTCAAATGAGTAAAAATTAAGCTGACAATAGCAAGTTAAATATCAAACAAAAATCTGTAAAAAATCTGTTAATATCAATATATAGATTCCTACCAAATATGCAAAACTCAGGAGATATACATCAGAGGTTATCAAAGAATAAAAATTTTTCCTTTACAAGTACAGTATTTTCCAGATAAATGTTTTTCTAGGGGAAAAATGATACTAAAGACTCAAACATGCCTCAATATCCTCTTGAGTCTTAATTCTTCTCCATTTATTGTGCATTCAAAAATTTTAAAAAGCAAATGTTTCCAATCTTAGTATAACTACAAGGTATAAATATTGGCAACTCTGAAAAACCTAAGGAATACTCTTATAAACAAATCTAAAGTGTAAATTTTTTCAGTGTGGGCTTTATGAACCAAGGGGTTTAAATGATATCTGATCAAGTTGCTTCAATATTGTATTACAAATAAACTCTGGAATTTAGGTATCATGTAGTACATCTTTTCCATCTCAAGTAAGTCAAGACCAAGATATTTTAAAAGAGCAGAATGGTATAGAAAATGCAGTACCATTCACACAGTAAAAGATAAGAACTGTTTTACAAAGCTTGTTTATTTCTTTTTGAATTTATAGAACTTGTGTGTGTATATATATATAAATATATATATAACTTGTATATATATATATAGAATTTATAGAACTGGGCCATAAATGTAAAGTGTATTTTAGCACAGGCTGCAATCAATTGTTCCTATTCAAAGAATCATCTTAATTCCTTCAGAGTAGGCCATGAGTATTTACTTTCAGAAGATAACACAGACCATTTGTTAATAGGAAAAAAGTGACTGATTCTAAGAATTGTTCTCATTCATCTTACCATGGAGCATCTCATAAATCTCATTCACCTTACTATGAACAAGTAAGATACGACTAAAGAGCAAGGATGCCATTTGTGGCTTCCAGAACTCTCTTTATTATGCTTTAGTTGCAATTTCTCTTTTCTGATAGGATACTGAGAAATCAACACAATAGTGGCATTCCATTTTAATAAGCTGTCCTTTGGGATTTACAGCTGTTGTTGTAATGTTGTTAATGTTTACAGCTGTTGTTGTAATGTTAATGTTGTTATTGAGGGATGCCACCTTCCCAAGCTACATCCACTCCAGGCCTGCCACCCTCATCCTCTATCTGCAGTAAGAAAGAGGAGAGCAGAGTAGTTGAATACTGAAGCCAAGATGGTCCTATGTCCTACCTCGCCACTGTCCCTAGCTTAAAAAAAAATTAACTCCACACTTACTTCCTGTTGCCTAACTCCCCAACTTCCTTGAATTGTTTTTACCTTTTATGTAAAATAAATAAATAAATAAAATTAAAAAAAAAAAAAAAACTACCTCTTAGGCCAATGCTGAAAGTGTGAAATTAAATGGTAGAGTGAGAAATGTACATAGCACAACAGTTAAGACTGGGAGCTTAGGAACTGGCGTGCTCAAGTTCAAATCATCGCACTTAATTGTATGACTTTGGACAAATTGTTCCGTCTCTTTGCACCTGAGTTTCCTCTTCAGTAAAACGGAATTACAGTCTCTACCTTCTTGGGGAATTAATAAGATTAAATACATTAAGAGATGTTGAGCCCAGCACAAAGAAAAAACTCAATATATATTATTTGCTGTTACTACATTAAGTTTTCCATAAACAATCTCAATCATCTCACTCAAAAGTAAAGTTTAAAATGGATGGCAACTAGTTTTTTTTTTTTTTTTATATTTCTAAAACTTATCACAAGAAATATACTGTAAGCTCCTGGGTGACAGCTCACTGTCAGTACTCATCATATAGAGCACCAAGCGGGTGGTAAAAAATATTTGCTAATTAATATATAGGCACAATCTGTGTAGACAATGGGAATGAACTCCACTAACATCAACCACACCAAGGGAAAATTGGCACTTTAGAGAGCACTTCAACAATAATCACTCGAGTCGAAGATTTGTGCCCAGACCCAACAATTGCACTTCCAGGTATATAACCTTAAGAAACTTGCACCTGTGCATCAGGTGACATAAACAAGGATTTTGATTGTAACATTACTTGTAATAAGAACCTAAATTGACTTAACTATCCACCAACAGGGGAAGAGACAGTTGATTCTCATTATTTGCAGCAGTTATGGTCTATAAAATCACCATGTACATCGAATCATCAAATATTGAACCACTGCTCCTGGGAGAACATAGGGTTAGGTTCCCCAGACCCTCTGGTCGCAGCATTTTTGTCAACTGATCAATACATAAAACCATGTTATGTGTGTGTTTCTGTTTAAAGACACCTCACTTAAAATATATTGATTTGTTAACAATGAACTCACACCCAACAGCTTACTCATACCGAAAGCGGTTTATCTAACACATATATCCTCTCAGTAAGGCACATCACAGCTTTCCTGCACTTAGGAACACTGAACAGCATTTTTTTTTTTTTTTTTGAGACAGAGTCTCACTTTGTTGCCCAGGCTAGAGTGAGTGCCGTGGAGTCAGCCTAGCTCACAGCAACCTCAAACTCCTGGGCTCAGGCAATCCTCCTGCCTCAGCCTTCCTAGTAGCTGGGACTACAGGCATGTGCCACCATGCCCGGCTAATTTTTTCTATATGTATTAGTTGGCCAATTAATTTCTTTCTATTTATAGTAGAGACGGGGTCTTGCTCTTGCTCAGGCTGGTTTCGAACTCCTGACCTCGAGCAATCCACCCGCCTCGGCCTCCCAGAGTGCTAGGATTACAGGCGTGAGCCACCATGCCCAGCTCATTAAGGACTCTTTCCATTAAGAAAGTGTCTATCAGAAGGATTTCTCAGTAGTGCACTACCTGTACTACAGGGCACACATGTACTCACACTATCACACTGCATAAAAGATTCTGTACATGAAATTACGGCATATACTAGAGCAGCACTGCAAATCTCTTAACAGCATGACAGACTACGACTATTACAAAGGTCTGTTTGCGCAGAAGGAAAGAATGCCTGTAAGAGAGAGAGATGAAAAGGAGAGACAAAGGGTCAAATTTTCATTTCTAGATGCACCCTGTGTATCTGCGGATTCTTTGAAGTTCATGGGAGTCTCTCCCCAGAAGGAAGACATGCAGTAGAGTAGAACGATCCAAAAGCAAGCTTAGTCACTGGGACATGAGAAAAACCTAAAGCCCTAAAAAAAATCATTGCTAAAGTAGGGGAGAAGGTTTGGGAACAAAAGCTCTTGAATGGAAACTAATACAAGAGGAATAGTTCCTACAGCAAAAGACTAGGAATGACCCATCCGGGTTTCATATTCATTGGGACAAAGCAGTGGTTTTCTTGGGGCAAAGAAAAAGATATCTCTAACACCTGATTTTGTTTCTGCTCAAGAAAAAATAAATATTTGTGATGCTGTTAGGTTTCATTAATAATTCTCTTCTTTGTTCACTTTTGGCAGTTCCCATCATGAGCATTAGGGTAAAGTCTAGCACCACGCCAAAAATACCAGCATTGGGATTGATGTGTGATTCAAAAAAGCTGTCAAAATGGATACTCCAAAAGGAATGAGTCACACGGCGGGGCCAAGCATGCTATTATTTTTGTACCATACTATAATCCTTTTCATCTGGACCTTCTTAGAGTTGGCTTATTACTTCCTTTCATGCTATTCTAAGCTGACTAAAGGCTACAGTAAATGGCACAAGAGGCCTGACAGAATGGGTTCATACCTTCATTACTAAAATCCAAAAATTAAGACTATTTGATATGTAAATAGGGCACCAAGAAAAATATGCACACAGCTCCAGCCCACGTAATTTAAGAACCCTCAAGGATCTGAAAACACGGAGAATTTTATCGCACACAAGTCTGACAGTGCTATCAAATATTCTTTTATCTCAAACTTAAAAAAGCAGATTGCCACTATAAAATTTAGGGCAATAGTGACATTTATCAGCTGAGAGAAAAATGATCAATTTTCCTCACCAGATAGTAAGTAACATGCATCTTCAGAAAAATCTAAGCTCTCATTTCTGGGTGGTGGTACTGTTTTTATTTGATTTGGACAGGCTTTTGTTTCATGAGCTTAGCTCTGTCTGATTCAGCAAGACTGTGTAGGACATAACACAAACAGATTAACATAAAACCTTCTGGGAAAAAAAATACAGCAAAGGGTTACTGGGGAAATGCAACCTATATTGTCTTCTTTCTTTGCTTCCTAGATCAAGTCTGATGGCATTTATTCCTAATTTGAAACAACGCAGCCTTTACTGAACAATGCTCTTATCTCAGTCAAACAGAAGACCATCTATAAACAAGTTATACCAAAAAAAAAAAAATTTTTTTTCCACTACTGGAATTTAGAATAAAGTCCAAATGACTCCATCCATCCCAAAATGGAGCTGGAGCCAAACAAAACTTCAACAGCCATTTCTTCGAGGCTCAGATAGTCATGACCTTGAATGTATTTTCTCATGTGAACTAGCTGCTTAATGGTAATAGCACTGTACTCAGCATGGCGGTTATCTGCTACAATTGTGAAAACACTAACACTTCCGCTAAGTTCTGAAATCAAATAGTCCAATGGCCTGAAACATCAGGGTGTGTGTGTGTGTGTGTGTGTGTGTGTATCACAAAATATACAGGGGTCAAGATAAAAATCCAAGTAGAGGTTACATACATGATCCAGAACTCTCGATCTGGATACATTCACATATCAAAGAAGGTCAGTAACTACAATTTTAAGGCAAGAGTACCAAGCACAAGTTACCATAGGTTCAATTCTGAACACTCAGGGGCTCTTCTTACTATTCTTCACATTTGAGGTTCATGATCACTGAACCAAAGTTACCTATGAAATCCTCTAGAGTCCCATTAGAATCCACAGCTTGGACCCTAAAGCCAGTGTTTTAATATAAAGTCAAAAAAGGGTAGGAAATAATCAGAACTCCCACTTTTTATGAAGGGCTACAACTTGACTACACTAAGGAACATCATTTAATATCGGCAACAACCCAAAGAGGCAGCTCTTGAGCTCATGGCAGATGTAGATGTCCTGTCTTAGAAAGGCCCAAAGATTCATCGACTAGTAAGCACCAAAATCCTGATTCCAACTCAGGTCTGATTCCAAAGCCTATGTTCATAAACAAACTTTTTTTTTTTTTTAAATAAGTTTTTACTAGCTTGGTTAAATGTCCTTATATAATAAGGTCCAGGACCAATACTTCTTACAATAAGCTTTGTAGAAAAGACTGCAAGCTTTCTAGCAGAGTGACTATGGGGACATTTACTCAGTTTCTGAAGCCTGCAACCTAGAGGAGTAAGCCTCATAAGTCTATTATCTTTGGGGTGGGTTCTCCCACCACCTGAAAGGCCATCCTTGGGATTGTACTTTTTACCAGATTCTTCCCAGTTGTTTGCACAGATACACCTAGACACACCCCCAGATCTTTAAGCTTTCAGGCACACAGCAGAATTCATTTTGTCTATATTTTATGTATTACGACTTTAGGCCAAGTTAACTTGTCTAGATTTATCAGCTTCACCTAAAATGTTAGAAAACTTTAACCTTAATAGGTTCTTCTACAGCACATTATATACAAAGTGCACATACATATATAAGTGCCTTTAAGTATCCTATAATCTTCATTTTCTTGCCTCTTCCAGTAGGCATTTAAAGGTCAAGAGGACACTTTATTCACCTCTGCATCCCAGCATCTTAACAGACCTTGCTTGGTGCAAACACCCAAACAAAACATTGGTTAAATGTAGGAATGAGATCACGTGGGATTTGGTTTTTTTAAAAAAAATATGCAATCCCTAACATAAGGCCTACTAACACAATATAATAATGGTTGTTCCTCTCACAAGGAAGTGCAAGTCTATGGGTTATCACTGAGGTCTGAGCAAAAGGCTTACTACACAGCTTTCAAGCTGTAACAACACATCCATTTTACTAGGGACATTTAAAAAAAAACAAAGGTTCAGAGTCAGTTGTCTGAAAGAGAGCTTTCAGAAATTCTTCAGAAGACAACTTACTAGAAAAAAAAAAATCAATTTGATCACAAGCTTATTTGCCCTTTACTATTTCAACAGTGGACAGTGGCTTATTCATCCAGTTCTTATTTTATCTTCATTAATAATTGCTTGAAAGATATATAGTTACTGTTGGTTCTGGGTATAGAACAATGAAATGCAAACAAACCAAAAAAGCTAAATATCAAACAAAAATTTGTAAAAAATCTGTTAACATCAATATACAGATTCTTACCAATTTCTTACAGGGCTTTCAATTTACCCTGAAACATTTATTATACTTATTTACATTATGTTTTTGTATTGGCAATCAAAACAGTATGTTAGGAACGTAGTTTTTTGAGTCAACAAAGTCTGATTTTCAGCTCTACCACCTACTGTGTCCTCAGGCAAGTCCTTTAACTTCTCTAATCCTGTGTTTCTCGAATATGAAACAGGGATTTGCCTACCTTTCGGGTTTCCTGAGCTACCTTTCGTGTTTACTGAAATGACTAAAGAAATGTCCTATACTCCTGTATAGGAACTGTAATACTGTATTATTACTGAACATGTATCAAACCCACTGGAGCGCTGCCTTAAAATCCTCATAAAAAATGTATTTAAAGACTTATTGTGATACTGAATGGTGTAAACCCATAGCCAAGCAAGAAGATACCAGAATTTCCACCCATTCTCCAGTCACTGCTGGGGGTTTCAGAGTTCCACGCGCAGAACGGTGGGAATGTCCAGACATCGGCACACTTCTCTTTTGTGGCTTCTCCTTTAGTCAAGCTCAGAGGTTCTCAAACTTTAACATGCAAAAGAATTAGGGTTTTTTTCACTAGAATTGTGCACACGGTACTTTCATGGACCTTCTACGCAATTTAAGGAATTCTGGGATAACTTTAACTATATACAACTTCCACTTTTTTTTTTTTTTTTTTGACACAGTGGCATCATCCAGGTCACTGTAACCCCAAACTCCTGGGCTCAAGTGATCCTCCTCCCTCAGCCTTCCAAGTATCTGGGACTATAGGCGTGTGCCACCACGCCCAGCTAATATTTTAATGTTTTTTGTAGAGACGGGGTCTTGCTATGTTGCCAAGGCTGGTCTGGAACTGCTGGGCTTAAACGATCCTCCCGTCTTGGTTTCCCAGAGTGCTGGGATTATAGGTGTAAGCCACCACGCCCTGCTAATTTTTTTCTTTTTTTTTTTTTTCTTTTGAGACAAAGTCACCCTCTGTTGCCCAGGCTAGAGTGCCATGGCGTCAGCCTGGCTCACAGCAACCTCCAACTCCTGGGCTCAAGCGATCCTCCTGCCTCAACCTCCCGGGGTAGCTGGGACTACAGGTGCTCGTCACCATGGCCAGCTAATATTCTTCTATTTTTAGTAGAGAGGTGTGAGGTGGCCCCACAGGCAAGGTCTAAAGCCCCTTAGGCAGAGTACATCCCACATGCTGAGCCCTTCATTTGCTCCAGGGTCCCTGGAACCCCCTCCAGAACCGACTAGGGGAGAAACAAAGGCCACTTCTCCTGCTTGAAGGCCATTACCTGATCTTCGCCCTCTGGCTGCCTGCTCCTCCTCTCTCAGATCTTAGTGGGTGGACTCCACCTCACAGTACCCCACTTTATTCTTCTCCCAGCACTTTCCAGCATCTGAACGGTTCCATTTACATACCTGAGCACCCCTTTCATGCCTGGTTTCCCCCACCACCCCCTCCCATTACACTGTAAATTCCCTGAGGGCAATGACCTGTCACCCTGTTCATCACAGCAACATCCTCCAGTGCCTACAACACTGCCTGGCACAAGTAAGTGTTCAATAAACATTTCTGGCCAATCTGATTAAAGCACAAGCCTTTCTCAAGCAGTGCCAAAGGAGAAAACCACACAGTGTAGTCCAGCAGCTTTTGGGGCTGAGCTAAAATACCAGAAGCCTACTCCTTGCCTCCTATTCCCAAGGAAACGTTTTCTGAACACTCAAAATACAGAAATGGCACTCTCTCTCCAAATCCTTAGAGCTTAGTATATCTACTTCTATATTGATTATGAAGCTGTCTGGGTTTCTGTTGTTGTTGTATTCCCAGCTATATCCTGAGTCCCTTGAGATCAAGGTCAGATTTTGCAGCATATAATACAAACTGGACTCACACAAACTATTTCAGGAATTAATGAATTTCATCCACAGGGTATATGGAGAATGAACAAGAAGCATACATTTAATGACATGTTACAGCCAACTCAGAAAACACAGTGTACAGTAGGAAGAAGCAGGTTCTCTCATCAGACAGGCCTGGATTCAGATCCTGCCTCTTTATAAAGCACTCTGAGCCCCACTGTCTTGTTGGTAAAAGGAAGAGAATACCTCCCCTGGAAGGGCTGTCAAGAGCATGAGAGATAATGCTTATAAAGCTCCTACCAGAACCTGAGAGCGCTCATAAACATCACCTTAGTTTACAGTAGAATGTTCCCTGGAGTTTTAGAACAAAGACCCAGGATTGGATCACGACCGTCATCACCTTCTTATATAACTTCAAGCCATACATTCTCATGTCCTCTTTGCCTCATTTGTTAAAAACCCTTAGAATCACAGAAGACAATCTGAGTGCACTCTGTAAACAGCAAAGTACTAAAATGCCAAAATAAGGAATGCTGCCCACTTAAACCTGCCTCGCTCCAAATAGAAAAGAAAACATCATTTTTACTTTAAGAAAGCCCTCTGCTACTGCGGGAATCTGCTCACTTGAGGACGGTACATCATGACCTGCCAATCTGGCTTAACAGTGACAACCCACTGGTTTTCTTTGGACATTTCAACTTCCCTCGTCCTCTTCAGCTAAGTCACAAGTGTTCTGTGAAGAGTCAAGAGAAGCATGAAGCCAACTTGTTATCTCTGAATGTTTAGTATTCTTAGGCACCTACCACAATCAAGTGATACGGGGAATACCATGATGAGTAAGAATCTATAACAAAGTATCATTTCAACACAAAGGCAAGTTATGTGCAACTAACAGTCAGCACAGTGTGGTCAGCTAAATAGGTTCTCAGAGCAGCTACTCATATCCTCAGCCCTCATTCAGTGCACACCATGCTCCAAGCAAGTCAGTAACTAGCTGCAGAGACCCTTCCCAAGACCAAGCACTGAGCTGGGTAAAGTAAAGTTGTCAGGTCCTGTAAGACTTGATGCTTGCCTTCCAGGAGCCTACAATGTAAACTGGCAGATAAAACAAAGAGATAGGGACTGCAAACTAGTTCAGCCTCTGTGGAAAGCAATATGGAGATACCTTAAAGCAGGGGTCCTCAAACTTTTTAAACAGGGGGCTAGTTCACTGTCCCTCAGACCATTGGAGGGCTGTTGGAGAGTGTGGCACACATTCCACACATGCGCACTGTGGGCCCGGGAGTCGGCTGCTAAGCAGGACAGGCAGCAGTGGCAAAAACACCTGGTGAGCTGGATAAATGTCCTAGGTGGGCTGCATGTGGCCTGCGGGGCCCGTAGTTTGAAGACACCTGCCTTAAAGCGATACAAGTCGATCTACCATTTGATACAGCAATCCCCTTGCTGGGCATCTACCCAAAAGAACAAAAGTCACTCTATGAAAAAGGCACCTGCACTCGAATGTTTATAGCAGCACAATTCACAATTGCAAAGATGTGGAAACAACCCAAGTGCCCATCAATACATGAGTGGATTAATAAAATGTGGTATATGTATACCATGGAGTACTATTCAGCTATAAGAAACAATGGTGATATACCACCTCTTGTATTTTCCCGGATACAGCTGGAACCCATTCTATCAAGTGAAGTATCCCAAGAATGGAAAAACAAGCACCACATGTACTCACGAGCAAATTGGTAGGAATTGATCAACACCTAAGTGGACACATAGGAATAATGTGTATCGGGTGTCGGGCAGGTGGGGGAGGGGGTGGGTATATACATACATAATGAATGCGATGCACACCGTCTGGGGGATGGACATGCTTGAAGCTCTGACTTGAGGGGGGGGGGGCAAGGGCAATATATGTAACCTTAACATTTGTACCCTCATAATACCTTGAAAAAAGATAAAGTGTTGTTATAAAAAAAAAAAGACATTAAACGGATGGCTAAGAACGTGAAGAGCGACTACAAAGCTACACATAAAAGCATCTCCTTATTTTACAGTCACGACTCACTCAAGGTGATGTTTAATCAAGTGCCTCATGAGTAAGACAGCTCATACCAAAAGAGATCAAAGTAAGGAGACTTGTTTTTCCCACTTCCCCTAAGCTGATGTGGGCCTGTCACGACACTCGGAAAAGGTGGGGTTTCAGAAAAACCTGGAAGGCTGGGTATAGTTTCAGTAGGCAGAGAAGCGAAGGGAGCCCATTCTATGCAGGGAATCATTGTGAGAAATGACACAAAGGAGGGAAAGTGCAGGTCCATTCTGAAGAAAGGGATAAAGCAAGCTGCAAGTCAGGAACCTGGGAAGAAACAGAAGAAGGGATGGGCTCTGGCCAAGCTGTGGCCAGCGTCAAGGGGAAGGCTGTGAAGGACACACGAGTTACAGAGGACAGTAAGGAAGGTAGACCACTAACAACCAACATGGCCGTGAGCCCCTCAAACTGGATCTAATGCCTGGAATAACACAGGAAGGCTGTGAGGGGAAATTTACACTGAAAGATGAAATTCACAATCTTAGACCTTGTAATATTTCAAGAGTCATCGAGAAAGATGAGAAAAGCTAAAGGCCAGAACTTAGGCTTGAGAGGGAATACACAAACTTGTAACCACATGTGCGTAATTCCAAGCGTTGATCCCCAAAATTGCAAATGCTCATTTTCACTGTGGAAATCCCTCGCCATTCTTGCTTTACTCTAGGAACACAAATCAAATGGTCCTCAGCTGTATGAGATGCAGGGATACTATACACACAGGAAAAAATACCACTGAGGCTATCAATGACAATATAACTAAAAGCAAGAGGAAGACGCTGTAATGTCAATATTTCCTAATGCTGTGGCCTGCTTGGACTAAGAAAATCTCTCAAAGGAAGTGGTGGAAACCTCATGCCTACAGTCATTTAGAATCGGACCACAAGGCACGGTCCTGTGGCCTACTCTCCCCCATGCAAGTGCGACCACTGGGAAAGTAAGCTCAGGTGAGTGACAACTGTGGGCGGGAAGGCAAGGAGCCAAGCCCAACCACATCTGAAGAACAACAGGGAGGGTGAAATTCTAATTCCTGACCTGCGGATCGGTTACAACAGTGTGTTTCATTTGTGAAAAGATTTTTTTCTTAAAGGATGATTTGGTGATATCATTCTAAAGAACAACAACAAAAAAAAAACCCACAATTTTTAGATTTCTCCATTACCAATAGAAAAATTAGAGGAAACCAGTCTTGGAACTTCTGATAATTATTGGTAAAATAACAAAAATACAGGGGTCTAATGTGAAAGAATTATTTCTTTAAATGAGAATTGGGACCTGGTAAATTTACACATGATCTAGAGATTCCTAAGCCAAACAAATGCTTTCCAAAAAGCCTACCCCGATACTCAAACATTCTACCCTGAAAGGACATTGGAGAGGCTGAACATGGACAAGCTAAAGGGCCGCACAAACCCAGGAGGCCTCAGTTCTAAAAAGCTTCCCCAGGTTCACATCTGGATGGCCTGATTAGTTAGCAGCAGAATGACTCTGTGGTAAGGCCCAGGGAATTACCAATTCCAAGTTATGGCATCCTGATCCCAAGACATTCGAACCAAACTGGCTTCCTAGGTCCACCAGGCAGAAGTACTTGGGAATAAAGAACTCCAGTTAGTCAAGATACCCCACTGTCACCAAAAAAGAGAAAGTTTCCTTGGAAGAACCACAAAGCTGACCATATCGGGAAATGAAACAGCCAGAACTGAAACGATTCACCTGGTTCATCACCTTTGCATTTTAGGTCCTCCAGTTTTCACAGCCCAACAACCTACAGCACTGAATTCACTGGGCAAACTGTGTTGCCATGGTGCTAATCTGATCATGTCATATGCAACTTCTCCTGCTATTAAGTTATCACAATGCTTCCTTCTATGCCAATTAAAAAATAAAAGATGATTATTATTCAATGAGGGCAGATCAGATTATTTTCAATCTTTCTGCCATTGTAAAATAGTCATTTTCTTCACCTTCCCCACCAAAATAAAACCCTGTTATTATCCTTTAATGTTCCCATCTAAATCCATACCTTGTCTCACTCTGTTCCCAATTACTAGAAAGTTTTATCTGGTCATAAATCAACTACCTATATTTCCTGGAAAGATTTATTTATATTTCTGAACAAAAATGGGACAATAAGTGCTTCTATCCACTCGGTTCCAGAAAACCACACATGCTGTCTTCAAACCCCAAATACCAAAAATTATGAATAAGAGGAATGTCTATTTGCTTACAACTAATAAAAAAAATAACTAGATTCTTGCATTGAGAACAATGGGCTCATTCTTGACCTAGCATTCTATTTCTCTTTCTATTCTCAAGGCTAATTGCTTATATAAGCATGCCAATTTGCCTTGATTATAGGATTCTTAATAAATGAATGTTGTTTACATTTCACAAGTGTATTTGAATTTCACTCCAGGAAGCCAAGCTCATCAAGTCTTTGTAAGTGGTAAAACCAGAGATCAAAGCAAAAGGCCTGCATTGAACCAACAAACAATTAGGTCTGAGAGTAGAGGCCTAAGCAAAAATACAATAGATTTAATTGATTGTTCTACTCCAGAAGTACACCTCTGGGTCCCTGCTTACTTATATTACTGGGTCCCTTATGTTACTTAAACTGTAATATATAGAACTTCTCTGCAAATTTTCATCATGATAATTTTATGGTCATTTCTTAAATAGTTAACTAAGTCTCTCCACCACTCAACAGGTTTTGATTCTTTTCTTCTATATTTTCTTATCTTGCTACTTTCGGTTAAATCAAATATCTTGAGGTTTTTTGTTTTTTTTTTTAACCTCTTCTCAACATTGACTAATTGCTCCTTATTTTCTTGTACTTCTTAAATAATCTCTTTCCTTTTACACTCATCTTTTTTCCCCACTGATTTTAACTCTTATACTTGGTCTCTGGGGCAGGAAGGAAACAGGGAAAACATTCCTCCAATAGCTCTCAACCTTGGCTACACATTCAGATGTGTAGCTTTTAAAAATCCAGGCAGCTTTTAAAAATCCTGATGCTGGCTGGGCGCGGTGGCTCACGCCTGTAATCCTAGCACTCTGGGAGGCCGAGGCAGGCAGATTGCTCCAGGTCAGGAGTTCGAAACCAGCTGAGCAAGAGCGAGACCCCATCTCTACCATAAATAGAAAGAAATTAATTGGCCAACTAATACATATAGAAAAAATTAGCCGGGCATGGTGGCGCATGCCTGTAGTCCCAGCTACTCGGGAGGCTGAGGCAGGAGGATCGCTTGAGCCCAGGAGTTTGAGGTTGCTGTGAGCTAGGCTGACGCCATGGCACTCACTCTAGCCTGGGCAACAAAGTGAGACTCTGTCTCAAAAAAAAAAAAAAAATCCTGATGCTCAGGTCACACGCCAGACAAACTTATCAAAATTTCTGGGAGTAAGACCCAGGCATTTGTACTTTAAGGCTTCCCAGGTGATATCAATGTGCAGCCAACTTTGAGAACCACTGCTTTGACTTATCAATCCCTTCTATAGCCTACCTTAAACAAGGTGTTCTGCCAAACTTCCACAGGGAGAAGAAAAAACCAAGGAAAGGAAATCAGGTTCCTAAGCAAACTCTCAATCAAGATAGGACTTGAGACAGGTAAGCTCTGCTATTTCCAGGTACCATCGGTCACACCTTAATGTCCCAACACCAGGCAAACGGTCAAAATTTCGAAATACTTGACACCTTTCCCAAGTCCAGCAAATTTTTAGGATAAACCAGGCCATGAGCACCATCTACCACACAGAAATCAGCCAAGTGAGATTACTCCTGGGGATAGCGGGTCTAAGCACCTCGGCTGCTGTGGGAATGGATACAAGACCTACAAATGCAACAGAGCTTCATTAGCAAAGAAAAAGTGGACTGAGGTTACATGTGAAATAATCACCCAAGTCAGTTACAGGCTATACAAGAAAACCAAAGATGTGATCATACAACAATGGAAAGTATAGAAAGTCTGTCCGAGAAACTATACAAAACTAGAAGCCATAGACAGTTTGCAATACGGTGCCTGCCCACCTGTGAATGCTGGCGGTCATTTTTCTGTTTTTTAAGAATGTGAGAAGATGCCATCAAATTGGTACTGACTGATTAACACTACGGTGCTCACATGGTAATATTCTCCAAGGATGGGAGTTGGGGGGGTAAACTCACAACTATAGGACACGGTGAGCATTGTGGGGGGGAAGGGCATGCCTCTAACCACCACTAGGGAGAGGCAATGAAATGAAATGTAACCAAAATGTTTGTACCCTTATAATATCCTGCAAAAAAAAAAAAAAAAGGAAGTCCACTTCTACCTATTAACATCAATATCATTATACCTCCAAGCAAGGGCTTGGTATCTCCCAATTTCAGGATCAGCCATTCTGATCCACATCTGTGGGCCTTAGTTCAATCACGGTTCATGAGGCAGCTCTCCAGCCTAACAGCTCTTTCCTGGACACCGCTTCCAAACTATTATCTAGCAGGTGGAAACTGCCTAGTTCTTGGTGTTATGCTGAAAGAGAGAGTCTAGAAAAGAGAATGGGGCCACTGGGAAGGAGAAAGGAAGATCAGCCTGCAGTATGAACACACAGAGTTCTAAAGGGAAGACAAGAGATGAGGTCTCTTGCTATCTCAGCTCCCATTGTTCAAGTAGGTGGTAAGGATCTAAAAAGGTACATGAAGCCTCTCCACAGAAACCATGACCCCAGAGCCTTGGGGATACACTCCTTGTTATTTGGGTGGGGGGGAGGGGACTCTATAAAGAGCCACTGTACAAGAGGGGATCTGCCAAGCAGCTGCATAGCTTGTAGCTCACCTTCCCTCCTAAGCTCTTCCAGTCTGTCTTTTATAAGGATTCACTGCTTTGCTCCTGAAAGGATCCCAAGTACCAGCACCCTCTTGCAAAGGAGAGACAATCAAGAATCAGTGCGCTTCTTGTATTAGTCACTTTCTGATACGGATTACTGGCCTAAATATGAAGGCTAAATATGAAGCCCACTTCACCTTGTCCCTATTCCCCACACCCTAAATATGAAATGAAGAGCACAGTTAGACCTAGAGATGAGTTAGACCTCATCCTTCAGAAAACAGTTCTTGTAAAGTCAAATGAATTTCCAGAACAAACATCAGCCTGTACTTATTTTCTTCTGTTCTGAGCCCAGGAAGGACCTACAAGGAGATCCTTCCTGGCTCTCAGGTGCTTTAATGCTATGTCTAGAACCTGCAGGTGGCAGACTCACCTCAAGGAGGGCATCTTTCAAGCCAATAATGAACTTGCTATAAGGTGAGCTAGGAAGGGCCTTCCAGGCACCAGACTTTTTCACACAGCTCTGTCCAAATAACTAATGGAGAGAGCTCACTATCCATTTCTTGACAACTGTAAATGTTAGAATATTTTCCTTATGCTCATGTGAATCTCAGTCACCAACCCTGGGGAATTCTACTCTCTAGACCACACAGAACCCTACTACACACACACTTTTTCATACAAAAGCTCTTCAAAAACATGAAGTCAGCTAATGGATCAAAATATATTACATTCTAGAAACGTTATGCTTTCAAGTACTATGATTTCCATAATCTCACAACCAGTTTAACAATTGTTTCAAATTGTATTCCTATTCACGAAGAAGGAAAACCAAGGA
>VSMD01059875.1:0-36665 GCA_008750895.1 Mirza zaza
ATTCCTAGAAGTAGAAATGATGATTCATTTCTTGGTGGTTGTATCAATTTTTGTTCCCACCAGAATATGGTATTTCTCCAAACCAAAGTGTGATAACAGACTTCGTGATCTTTGTCAATGTGTTAAATGGAAATTGGCACGTCAGTGTGTTTTAAATTTCTCTTATGAGAGAGTTTGAGTCTTTTTTCATATTGTTTAAGGTCTCTTTGAATTTCCTTTTCTGTGAAATGTTCATATCCTTTGCCTATTGTTGATATTTTTCTTATTTCATAGCTCTTTATATATTAGGAAAATAAGCCCTTTGTCTATAATAAGAGTTGCATTTTTTAGTAGTTTTTGTCTTTTGACTACTTTTAGTGTTTTTTTTTTTTGCCATGCTGAAAATTTTTATTTTTATTAGTTTAATTTATCCTTCTTTTATTTATTTTTCTTTTTCCTTTTTTTTTTTTCCTTTTTGGCAAAAACCTACAGCACCTGGTATTCCCAGGCAGTCTCCCATCCAAGTACTAACCAGGCCTGACCCTGCTTAGCTTCAGAGATGTGTCATTCTTTTATAGCTCCTAAGTTTGGGATGATATATTTTTTAAATATCTTAGAAGATTATTGGAAGAGTCTCACATTGTATCCTAATATTTTTATGGTATTTCATAATACTTTCATGGTTTCAGTTTTTACATGGAAAGCTTCCATCCATTTGGAATTTATCTTAGTGTAAGGCATGGGGTACAAATCCAAATTTATTATTTTGTCCAAATGTCATTTGGTAAAAATCCATCTTTTCATGATTTGAAATACCACTCGGCCTCCCAGAGAGCTAGGATTACAGGCTTGAGCCACCGCGCCCGGCCTGGATCTATTTCTTGACCTTGTATGTTCTATTCCATTGATCTGCCTGTGCACATGTATTTATTGTACATTTATGATATGTTCCAGTGTCGGGTAGGAAGAGTTATTAAGGTGTGTTTTGGCTTGATTGTCTTAGGGAAAAAAATATTTGGTAGGGGCCAAATGAGTCTGCAATTCAGAACAGGGCCTATTGGACAGTCCTTATGGAATTCTGGATTGGCAGTTGGGGAAATATGGACAGCATATTTTCTTCAGCAAGCTCTTCAACAGTCATTCACCGTGTGCATGTGTACGGGGTATAAAATGTTGACTGACTATTAGGATAGTTAATTAAATTATTCAAGAAGTTAATGATCATACCATAAGGATAATAGATCCTAGTTATCCTGAAAAATGTTTCTTGAGGTATGCTCTAGACTTTTGCTCAAAATCATTGTATGCCAGGCACAGTGGCATATGCCTGAAATCCCAGCTACTGTGGAGTTTAAAGTGGGAGGATTGCTTGAGCCTGGAAGGATTGCTTGAGGCCAGCCTGGGCAACATAGCAAGACTCTGTCTCTTGAAAAAAAGTAAGTAGCTTGGATGTAGATCTGTTTGTTAAATTTGCGTGGAGCTGGGTACAGTAGCTTATGGCTGTAATCCTAGCACTCAGGGAGGCTGATGCAGGAGGATTTATTGAGGTCAGGAGTTCAAGACCAGCCTGAACAAGAGTGAGACCCTGTCTCTACAAAAATAGAAAAATTAGCTGGGCATGGTGGCGTGCGCCTATAGTCCCAGCTACTCAGGAGGCTGAGGCAGGAGGATCACTTTGGCCCAGGAGTTTGAGATTACAGTGAGCTATAATGATGCCACTGCACTGTAGCCAGGGAGACAGTGAGAATCTGTCTTAAAAAAAAAATTGCGTGGGACACAAAGTTGGAAGACTAGTGTATATTTGGAATTGTCTGATAAATAAGGATTTTAAAAAAGTTGTATGGTGGAATTTCACGGGATCAGACCGTGGTACTGTCTTTGGGCTCCTTAGTTGTGTGAGTGCAGGAGAAAGATGTGGCCGAGCAGAAGTAGCAGAATCCAGAGGTGGGTGGAGGGCTTAAGGGAGCCTTCCTGCCTTAGTTCACAGGAGTGGGTGATGTACTAAGGGAGCACAGAGATGTGGTAGGATGGGTTTGTGGGGTCAGGTGGCGGAGGGCCTCAAAAGCTGTGCTCGGGAGTTTGGGCTTTCTTTTAAGTTGCGGGGATTCCTTCAAAGTTTATCCTTGAGGAGGGAGGTGGCTTAATCTATTTTTGATCAGCTTTGGCAGCCGTGGAGGAGACTTGGAGCCTGAGAGCGCTGGGGAACCTGCCATGGTGGGGCCATATGTGGCCTTATGGATCCTTGAGTGCAGCCTTTGGACTGAATCCAAATTTTGCAGAACAAATGCTTTTAATAAAGGAATTTGTTCTATGAAGTTTGGATTTGGTCGAGGGGCCGCAGTTGGGCATCCAGAGGGCCACCTGTGGCCTTGAGGCTGCAGGTTCCCCACCCCTGAGTGAAGTCCAACTCTAGGCAGCAGCCATGAGTTGGGATAGGGAGGCTGAGCTGCTCTGGCATGTCACAGTGCCATTTGGCCATTCATCCTGGACTCAGCTGCCACATAGTCACGGGTGCTTCAGTTTCTGGTACTCTTGCCAAAGGCTGGTGGGGCTGAGCAGTCTCCCAGTCCTTTTGTTTTTTTCCCCAGAAATAGCTGGTGGCCCAGGCTGGGCCTTTCGCTTTCTGTTGTCATTCTCAGTAAGATATGTCAGTGTCCTTATTGCTTACCTCCCCTAGAGATGGGGCTTTGGGAGATTATGTAGCTGGAAACTATAGATAATCCTCCAAATGAAGGGCCTATAGCCAAGATAGGAGTGGTTTGGGGGTTAGAGAAGGACAAGGGAGACGACTTAAGCTTTATTGAGTGCTTATGGTGCACAAGTAGGGTACTAGGCATTGGAGAAAGTATCTTATATAAGATGCCTCTCCAAAGGAATTCACAATCTAATGATAATGTAGAACATTTTGAGTGAACAGTTACCACTGGAGTAACAAGCAGCTGGATATGTGGGGCTTGGAGTTCAGGAGAAGGTTCAGGGCTGAGAATTTGGGAGGGGACAAGTCTCCCAAGGAGGATGATTGGAGTGAAAAGAGAGTGTGGAACCCAGATGACACCACATTTTAGGGGCAAGAGGAGCCCCTTCAAGGAGTGTGAAGAGGACCGGGAGAGGGCCGTGTCCCAGGAAAGACAAAAAGAACTTCAAACAGGAGGGAGAAGACATCAGTGTTGTTGAGAAATGTCCATTGGATCTGTAAACACTTGGCCTCAGGGTGAGTAGTCTCAGAGGGTGTTGGGGTAGAACTCAATGGGGATGTTGGGAGGTGAGACGAGGGGAAGAGCAAGATTGTGGGTATGAAGGGAAGGAGAGAAGATGGCGCAGTGAGCATGCTGGCTATGCTCTGCTGCCACGCCCACCACCGGCCCAGGGACTATGGCCAGCCTGCCTCCTGCCCTGCTCAGTTCCTGGCATGTTGTTCTCAATGGTTTCTGTCTGCCAGGGAGGGGACACTCCTCAGCCTCTCTCATGTGGTTCCTGAGCTCCTAGGCAGATCTCAGGCTTCTGGGCCGTGGCCACCCCAACAGAGGCAGAGGTTTGATGTTTTCAGAGAGGCCCTAATTGGCTGTCCTGTTTAAAATACCCCTTCTGCCCCCATGCCCCCTCGTTAGCTTCTTACCTGCTCCCCTACTTTGTTGCACTCATATTGTAGGTTATATATGATACAGTATTCTATATTGTAGCACCTGATACAGTTTAGTGTTTAGCTTGTCTCTTCCTAATAGAATGTAAGTACTATTTAGAGCAGACACATTGGTTTTGGTTTGTCTGTTGCTTTATCTTTTTTATTTTTTATTTTTATTTTTGGAGACAGAATCTCACTCTGTTACCTGGGCTAGAGTGCCGTGGCATCAGCCTAGCTCACAGCAACCTCAAACTCCTGGGCTCAGGCGATCCTCTTGCCTCAGCCTCCCAAGTAGCTGGGACTACAGGCATGCACCACCATGCCTGGCTAATTTTTTCTATATATTTCTAGTTGTCCAGCTAATTTCTTTCTATTTTTTTTTTTTTTTAGTAGAGACGGGATCTTGCTCTTGCTCAGGCTGGTCTCGAACTCCTGAGCTCAAACAATCCTCTTGCCTCAGCCTCCCAGGGTGCTAGGATTACAGGTGTGAGCCACCACGCCCGGCCTGCTGCTTTATCTTCAATCCCCAATTGCTGGTATGAGGAGTTTAAGGCTGCAGTGAGCTTTGATTGTGCCACTGCACTCCAGCAGCTCAGACAACAGAGTGAGACCCCTTCTCCAAACATAAATTAAAAAAAAATTATTCTTAGCCTTTTGGCTGAGTTCACATTTAATATCTGTTATTACCAGTTTAACATCTGATATGTCTTATTACAAATTCCTTTATATAGTAGGGGTTTAGTAACTACTGAATGAATGTACAAATGAATGAGTGAATAACTGAGGGGCATTCCCTGCTGGGTTCTGGCAGGTATCACAAACATGGATGATCGTGGCCCTCCTCAGCCCTTTGAGAAGCTGAAAGTGGGAGATAAGCACTTGGAGAGGGCTAAGCTCTGCAAGAGACTGGGAGGGTCCCCTGTCCGCCCGGATGGGTGTGTGTTGCTGGAGGAGATTCAGAAACTGAGTTCCATTGGGGGAGCCTTAGCGGCTCTGCTCAGGTCTCCCAGCTGCTCTTCTCTTACTCAGTGTTCATCTCAGTACAACCTGTTCCTTCCTGCTCCCTCTTAAAGACTGAATGTGACCACCTAAAAGAACGGGCTGGGGCTATAAGGTGCCCCTGGAACTGTACCCTCTCCCCTCCTCATTCCCCCACCCTGCTGTCCTCATTGCCCCTTGCAAGCCAAGGAGACTTTGAGAGGTAACTCTCAGAGCACAGATCCTGTGGAGTGCACAGGATGCCATGTCCTTAGCCTTTGTGGGGTCACATTGATCCTCAGCCCTTGGGCCTGGTTCACTCTCACTTCCATACTGCACCTATCTGGGCCTAGGTGGAAATCTGTTTTCAGACACTGGATGAATGACCTCCCTGCAACTTGCCCAGTTCATCTTCCTAGATAGTAACATATCTGTAGTGCCCTCTGGACAGGGGTTGGGTGTTAAGTATTCTTTTCTCCCTGTGGTTTCTAGCAAAATGCTTGACATACAGGAGGTATCAGTGAACTGGAAGTAAGAGAAATATTCCTGTGTGTGGTTCAGAGTTCAAGAGGAAGCTTCCTGTGTCCAGTCCTTTGTGATTATACTTGGTCTCCCTACTCTCATGCTATTCTGGATGTTTCCCAACACTTTAACTCAGTTTTGCCCCAGATGTCTTCACCACTCCGACCCCCAGCTCCTTCAAGCTGCCATATCCTCTGTTTCTCTAGCTTCTATGTGGTAGCACAGTGCTTTTGGACCTCGAACACTGACAATTTAAACACATTTACACTTTGATCCTTTCAGCCCCTGCCAACCAGCCTTGCTTTCATTTGTCATACTCCAACTACCATCTATCTGCATTTATCTGTCCATCCAGCGAGCCATTCATTCACTCATTCCTTCCACGACATGTATATAGTACTCCCTGCAGGCCACACGTTATGCTAGGTGTAGGAGATAACAAAAATGAAAACTACAGTCATTATCTCTGAGGATCTGTCAGTCTCCTGGGAAGAGAAAGGGAATGGATAAAGTACCATGAAGTGAAATTGCTATATAATTATTTTAGAGTACAGTGGGTGCCCAAAAAGAGAGCCGTTAAATCCATGAAGGGGGTGAGGGTGGTGGGAAGACAGAAGAGTATTAGAAGAGCTTTGGAGAGCAGTGTTTGTGGTCTGGGCAGTCTGCAGGACAGACATTCTGGTTGAAGGAGGTTGGGGAGCTCCACCAATCCTAAGTGGCTGAAGCCAAGAAGCGCAGGACATTTTGACCTTCACACTATAGCAAAGAAAAGTTCAGCTTTTAAAAAAATTTAAAACTTCCTAACTTTTTCCCCCAAACATTTTAAGATCTGTAGAAAGTTAACAATAGCAGTACAACAGGTATCCACATACCCTTAACTTAGACTAATCAGTTATTAATATTTTGCCACATTTGCTTTCTCTATATTTGAACTTTTTTTTTTATATTTGAACTTTCTTGAACCATTTGAAAGTAAATTGTATCATCATGATATTTTAACCTTAAATACTTCTACACTCATAAGTAGTTATATAATATTTCCCAAGATTAAGGACACTCTCTTACACAATCATGATACAATCATCAGTCAAGAATTTTAACAACCAAGATAATAGCATTACCAATATGTTGTCCATCTTTGAATTTTCCCAGTTGTCTCATTAATGTGTTTTAGAGCTCTTGGGAGTTTCAACTTTTATTTATTTATTTATTTTTGAGACAGAGTCTCACTCTGTTGCCTGGGCTACAGTGAGTGCCGTGGTGTCAGCCTAGCTCACAGCAACCTCAAACTCCTGGGCTCAAGCAATCCTGCCTCAGCCTCCCAAGTAGCTGGGACTACAGGCATGTGCCACCATGCCCGGCTAATTTTTTAAATATATTTTTAGTTGGCCAATTAATTTCTTTCTATTTTTTAGTAGAGACGAGGGGGGGTCTCCTTCTTGCTCAGGCTGGTTTTGAACTCATGACCTTGAGCGATCCTCTCGCCTCAGCCTCCCAGAGTGCTAGGATTATAGGCGTGAGCCACCGCACCTGGCCTAAGTTTCACCTTTTTTTTTTTTTTTGAGACAGAGTCTCACTTTATTGCCCAGGCTAGAGTGAGTGCCCTGGCGTCAGCCTAGCTCACAGCAACCTCAAACTCCTGGGCTCAAGCAATCCTGCTGCCTCAGCCTCCCAAGTAGCTGGGACTACAGGCATGTGCCACCATGCCCGGCTAATTTTTTCTATATATATTTTAGTTGGCCAATTAATTTCTTTGTATTTATAGTAGAGATGGGGGGGTCTCACTCAGGCTGGTTTCGAACTCCTGACCTTGAGCAATCCACCCGCCTCGGCCTCCCAGAGTGCTAGGATTACAGGCGTGAGCCACCGCTCCCTGCCTAAGTTTCAACTTTTTGTGTCACCAATTCATAGGTCCCATCCCTGACATGAACTCTGTCCCTTATCCCATTCCTGGGCTTGTCTCTTCCCTGACTCCCACTTGTGTCCATTTATGGCCCTTAGTTGAATCTCTGTAGCATAGGCCACCTGTGCTAACTCCTACTTAGCTGCTAAAGTGTTAGATTCTAGAATTAATACTTATCTCTTTCTTTCTCTCCTGTCAAACGCAAAAATAATCCCAGCTAACAGAAGATTTATAACTTTTAACTAAGAAGACACGTGTTGAACAAGAATGTCATGTATGTTAGGCAAAGATAAGGTTGTGGCAGGATTGATATAACCTGCAGATTCCCACCAAGCCTCTCTCTTCTCTGGCCACAACAGTCTTCAAGGATGGGGCCTTTGGCCACTGGAATACAACCTAAAAAATGATCCCCCAAACAAAATTCCAACTTAGTTTTTTATTTGTTTTTCGAGACAGGGTCTCTGTCTGTCACCCGGGCTAGAGTACAGTGACATCATCATAGCTCATTGCATCCAACTTAGTTTTATTGCTTGGATTACTTCTTCAGTTTCTGCAGAACACTGAGGGCTGGTACTCAGACCTCTGAATTTATGGGTCAGGCTGAATTGGGATTATAACTGCTCTTGTAACAACACAGTAGGAACTCATGTTTTTGTGGAATGAATGAAGCAGGTAAAGGAATGAATGGGGAAGGAATTGACTGGATAGCAGGCAGCTGGCAAAGAAAGTCTGGGATTGATTATAGACAGGTCCTTGTTTATTGGCATTGCAGGTGGGCAGAGGACAAAATGGTGAGGTAAGCTATAAAGCAGAGAGGACTTAAGGGGGAAATACATATATGCTATTCTTTATCTTGTGTGACATCTCTACAATAGTTTTGAAAACTTTCTACATCTTAATATTTTAATTTATTTATATTTATCAAAATAAGATTCATTCATTCATTTATTCATTCTTGGAGACAGACTTCCTGTCCCACTCTGGATTCATTGTTGTATAGACCTGCTATTTAATTGTTGTTCAGGAACTTCCCTTCACTATCATTCTTGGGAATTCCCTTTGCCTTTCATTTGTTTCCTCGATCCCACACCTTCCTCTTTCTTGGCTTATTTCTTTATTTCAGTGGACCACATCCTCCAACAGCTTCTTAAGAAAGGATGTGGAGGAGGTAAAATGGTTTACTTCTTGCATTTCTGAAAATAACTTTATCCTCACATTTGCTTGACAATTTGGCCAGGTACAGGGGTCAGAAAGTATTTTCCCTCAAAATCCTATAGAGAGGCTAGGCATGGTGGCTCATGCCTGTAATCCTAGCACTCTGGGAGGCCGAGGCGGGAGGATTGCTCCAGGTCAGGAGTTCGAAACCAGCCCGAGCAAGAGCGAGACCCCGTCTCTACTATAAATAGAAAGAAATTAATTGGCCAACTAATATATAGAGAAAAAATTAGCCAGGCATGGTGGCACATGCCTGTAGTCCCAGCTACTTGGGAGGCTGAGGCAGGAGGATTGCTTGAGCCAAGGAGTTTGAGGTTGCTGTGAGCTAGGCTGACGCCATGGCACTCACTCTAGCCTGGGCAACAAAGTGAGACTCTGTCTCAAAAAGAAAAAATCCTATAGAGGGCTGGGTACAGTGGCTCACGCCTGTAATCCCAGCACTCTGGGAGGCTGAGGTGGGAGGATCACTTGAGCTCAGGAGTTTGAGACCAGCCTGAGCAAGAGTTTCTACAAATAGAAAACTTAGCTGGGCATCATGGCCCAGGAGTTTGAGATTGCAGTGAACTATAATGAATGACGCCACTGCACTCTATCCTGGGTGACCCTGTCTCAAAAAAAAAAAAAAAATTTAATAGACATTTTCCCATTTGTTCTTGTTTCCAATGTTGCCATTGAGAAGTTTGATGCATTTTGACTGACTTTGTTGTATGTGACCTCTATTTTTTTTCTTCTGGAAGCTTTGAGGAATTTCTTCTTTTGTCCCCAGCAATTTCATAATGGTATGCCTCAGTCTCCATCTGTTTGTGTTCATTCTGTTGACACTTAGTGGGTTGTATCAATATGGAGCCAATAATATTCCTTCAGTTCTAGAAGATTTTCTTGTTTATATTATCAGTTTTCCTCACTTCTTTTTCTTTTCTCTTATTCAGGAAATCCTATTATTTGGATGTTGAATTTTGGACTTATTCCCTAATTTTCCTTACATTTTCTCCCTTTTGTTCTGTTTCTTTGTCTTTTTTTTTTTTCTGAGAGGTTTTATCACCTTTTCCTCCAACCCTTGTTTTGAAATTTTACTTTCTGTTATCAATTTTTTATTTCCAAAGATGCTTCCTTATTCTATGAGTGTTTTGTTGTTGTTGTTGCAAATAGCTTCCTGTTCTTGTTTTTCTTGTTCATGGCTGCAATATCCTTCCTTATCTCTCTTCTGTTCTTCCTTATCACTCTTTTCTCCAAGTTCCCTTTCTGTTTGGTCTCTGTACTTCATGCTCAAAGCTTCCCTTAAATATCTGGTGATGTTTGTCTCATTTAAAGTAAGGCCCATGAGATTCTCACTGGAAACTCTGTGTGCACTGATGGGACTTTTCTCCTAGAGGGATTTCCTGAGGGTCC
Organism: Mirza zaza; assembly: GCA_008750895.1. Taxonomy (NCBI): domain Eukaryota; kingdom Metazoa; phylum Chordata; class Mammalia; order Primates; family Cheirogaleidae; genus Mirza; species Mirza zaza. Next base: position 9,609 of record VSMD01059875.1, read on the forward strand.
CCCCACCCACCCCCGGAGGGGACCTGATGATCTTGTGGGAAGACCCCAAATGCCAGTATGTATAGGCCATTTCTCTTGGTTGTGCTCAGTTTCCCCAAACAGGAGTTGTCTTATCTCTTAGAGGATATAAGCCTGGCTGCTGGTGTTCAGGCAGCTTGGGTGGGTTAAGGGCTGGGAATTTACCTGTCCAGGATGTTGTTTTCAGCATAGAATTGTACCCTGCCTCTCAGCCAAGCTCTGTTTCCCCAGAAAGTAATCTATTAATAGTTTTCTCCCAGGGCTGGGCAGAGGTAGTTGCTTGGCTGTGAAGATTGGAGAAAGAGATCTAGGGACATAACTGCTGCCTTTAAGGATTGTCAGCTAATATTCCAGTGTCCAGTCTTACACTGCACCTGTGCCTTTAGAGATACCTGGTGCCTTCAATTTCTGACACTCCTCAGGATTCTATGTCAGGAATTGGCTTGATTTTGGGGGTTTATAACCCCAGCTCTGCCCTACTACATGCATCTAGTTTTTATTTTTCTATTATTAGTCTATTATTAAAGTCACTTATCACCTGGCTGCTTCCAGGTGACAAAATTTGTTGAATCTCTCATCTGTAGTTCTCTCTCCTGCTATCTTTGTTCTTGTGAATTTATATGTTTAAAAAAAACCCTCTCACCAGAAGTATATTATAAAAAGTAAAGAATGTGGGACTTCAAACTAGTACAACCTCTGTGGAAAGCAATATGGAGATACCTCAAAGAGATATAAGTATAACTACCATTTGATCCAGTAATCCCATTACTGGTCATCTACCCAAAAGAACAAAAGACATTCTATAAAAAAGACATCTGCACTAGAATGTTTATAGCAACACAATTCACAATTGCAAAGATGTGGAAACAACCCAAGTGCCAATCAATACATAAGTGGATTAATAAAATGTGGTATATGTATACCATAGAGTTCTACTCAGTCACAAAAAACAATGGTGATCTAGCGCCTCTTGTATTATCCTGGATAGAGCTGGAACCCATTCTACTAAGTGAAGTATCACAAGAATGGAAAAACAAGCACTACATGTACTCACCATCAAATTGGTATTAACTGATCAACACTTAAGTGCACATACAGTAATAACATTCATCGGGCGTTGGGCAGATGAGAGGGGGGACTGGGGATGGGTATATACACACCTAATGGGTGCCATGTGCACTGTCTGGGGGATGGACATGCTTGAAGCTCTGACTTGGGTAGGGCAAGGGCAGTATACGTAACCTAAACATTTGTACCACTGTAATATGTTGAAATAAAAAATAATAATAATAACACCATACCAAGGCACACACACCAAAAAAAGTAAGAATAAAGATGAAAAAATTTGTTTATTGTTCACTGGGATTTTAGGGTGGAGTAGATGAGGGTGTGTTTGATCACCCATTTTTTTATCAGAAGCATCTGCAATATCTTTGGACAGAATTACTGCCCTTACCTGGTTACAAAGGCCAACTTTCTTAGGCATAGTGTAGAGTGGATGGATGTATTTATCATCTTGGGAATAAAAAATGGCAGATACCAAACTTCTGTGTGTCTGTTTCATGTATTGTGTGTTCTGTGTTTGAGGCAGTTGAGGACTTCTACACACCCCTATTCCTTAACCTGTCCTGAGCCACACCCCATTTTCTGCCATGGGGAGAGAGTTGCAAAGGCTCTTACCCATCTCTCTCCTTACACCCCCGTTTTAGGCAATGACATTTGTCTAAGATGAATGTTTGGCTGATAAACTCTTGTTCTTCAGGCTCCTCTTTCTGTTAACCTATGCTGACTTCAATTGGAACATTTACAAGTGTTTTACTTTTCTTGTCTATTTGCGTCTGTGACCCAGGTTACCTTATACTGAATCTGAGGTGTTTCTGAAATCCTGCATTCACTCATTCATGATGTCATGAATGGGTTTGGGTGGTCTAAGCTTACTTTATCCTTCACATTAATTTAATTTAATTAGTTAATTCTTTTGAGACAGAGTCTCACTCTGTCACCTGGGCTAGAGTGCAGTGGCGTTGTCACAACTCACTGGAACCACAAACTCCTAGGTTCAAGCAATCCTCCTGCCTCAGCCTCCCAAGTAGCTGGGACTACAGGTGGGCACCACCACGCCCTGCTAATTTTTTCTATCTTTAGTAGAGACAGAGTCTCACTCTTGGCTCAGGCTGGTCTCGAACTCCTGACCTCAAGCCATCCTCCCATCTTGGCTTCCTAGAGTGCTAGGATTACAGGTGTGAGCCACCTCACGTGGCCCCATCCTTCACATTTAAATCCACACCCTATATTAAGTCCAAAGTAAACTAATTGGACTGGGAACATCTAATTCCATGTAAATTGTTTGTAGGATTGAGTATCATTTTCACATGACATCATATTGCTTGGAATTTCACTAGAAATTTTTCCAGTTATCAACTCTTGTCTCAGATTCTGAAGTTTTCAAAAAACTGCTTCTAGGCCGGGTGCGGTGGCTCACGCCTGTAATCCTAGCACTCTGGGAGGCCGAGGCGGGCGGATTGCTCCAGGTCACGAGTTCGAAACCAGCCTGAGTAAGAGCAAGACCCCGTTTCTACTATAAATAGAAAGAAATTAATTGGCCAACTAATATATATATAGAAAAAATGAGCCGGGCATGGTGGCACATGCCTATAGTCCCAGCTACTTGGGAGGCTGAGGCAGGAGGATTGCTTGAGCCCAGGAGTTTGAGGTTGCTGTGAGCTAGGATGACGCCATGGCACTCACTCTAGCCTGGGCAACAAAGTGAGACTCTGTCTCAAAAAAACCCAAAAAACTGTTTCTGCCTTTCTAAGTCACTGTGATCCAAGCATCTCAGCAATTTTGTTTTATTAATACATTACTCATGTTAAGGCTTATATTGTTATTTCCAGATGACTCAAATCCCAATCTCACTCTGAGAACATCCACAGTTTGAGCCAATATTGTAAGTAATTCTTGTTTCTAATAGCTTGGATTATGTCCTGAGTAGCACTGAACACACACATACCCCCACACTACACACACACATATATATATCACACATACATGGATTTTATCTATACTATTAAATAGAGCTAGACAGAAAAAAAAAATCTAATTCATTGAATTCTCTAAATTTAAGGCTCCTATTTCAAAAATAAATTAGGAAGACAAAACCAAAATAAAATACCTTTTCCCCTCTTGCTACAGTTTTTGCTTTGTGGATTTAATATTTTAGTCAATCTCTATTTCTGTAAACATAAATATACTAATGCTTATGGATTTACCTATTCCACCTACTCTTTTAATTTAAAATTATTCAGGAGTTTTCTGTAAGGCATTTTTCTTTTATAACCATTTAATTTAAAATTATTCAGGAGTTTTCTATAAGGCATTTTTCTTTTATAACCATTTCTTAGACCTTATGTCTACATAAAAGACTTGGCAGTTAATAAGAATTCTGGAGTTCATTGTCATCTTCCTCAGCCCCACCCAGACAATGGACAGTATGTTTAGACCAAGGCTGCAGCCATTGTCATCTTTGCCCCGAATAATGTGTCAGATTTTGCCATATGTTCCCTTTGAAAATTCAATGTGATCATTGACTGAAAAAGAATCCAGAGCCTTGGGAGGCTGGGGTCCTCGTGAGCCTTAGAAATTCTTTATAATCTTACAAATGCTTTTCCACAAATGTTATGTCTAAAGAAAGTAAGAAATAAAATAAATTTAAAAAAAGAATAAAAAAAACCCAACAACAACAAAAAAAGCAATTCTTCATAATTAGCCAACCATGGAAGCCCATGGAGGAGCTGCAGCAAGTCTGATGGGCAATCTAATGACAAGTTGTCACTTCTTTTCTTCTTCTAAGGAGCATTCTCTGAATCTGCTGGACACATATCCGCCCAAATCAGACAGTGGATGCTCGGCTTCTGTGCCATTTCAGATGTTTCTACATTTTTGGACCCTGGATGAAGAATTGTATTTCGTCTTGAAGGTGGGGCATCAATATTCACATAGTCCTGAAAGTCTTCATGTTGTGAAGCCAAATTTTACTCATTGATTTTTAAAAATATTTATGGGGTTTTTTTTGGCCGGCCCCTGAAAATTTTCCTTGAAATGTGTGGCGATTTTAAAATTAGATTATATTCTGTAATAAAATGCAAGGTCAAGTCATTTTCTTTTTATAATCTCTTTTTTTTTTTGTCACCTGGCTAAAGTGCAGTGGAGTCGTCATAGCTCCCTGCAACCTGAAATTCCTGGGCTCGAGCAAGCCTCCTACTTCAGCCTTCTAAGTAGCTGGGGTGACAGGTACCCGCCACCATGCCTTGCTAATTTTTATATATTTTTTGTAGAGATGGGAGTCTTGCTCAGGCTGGTCTCAAACTCCTGGCCTCAAGTGATCCTCCTACCTCGGCCTCCCAAAGTGCTAGCATTACAGGTGTGAACTACTGGGCCTGGACTGCAAGCTCCTTCTTTTTCTGCTTTTCAAGAAATCCAGTCATTAGGTATCAGCTTTAACTCTGAACTTGACATCCTATAACTGAATAGTTGTTTTGATTTTTAAGGATTTTGAGCTAAAATAATTATCCTGAATTTCAAACAATAAGTGCATTTTCCTAACTAAAGGAGGTAAAAGAGAGAAGATGTCAATATTGTCCTATAATTAAATATCTATTAAATCATCTATTTATTCATTTTTGGGCCTATATGTAGCCTAGAAATCTGTTGAAACCTCCTGGAAATACACCTTAGGTCATATTTCCTTGAACTACCCCCCAAATTCAAAGGTTTGGGTACATTCAAAGTCCTTAAGAGTTCTTAAAAAATCCTTATAGTTTCCATGTACCTTTTTTTTTTTTTTTTTTTTTTTTTTTGAGACAGAGTCTCACTTTATTGCCCAGGCTAGAGTGAGTGCCATGGCGTCAGCCTAGCTCACAGCAACCTCAAACTCCTGGGCTCAAGCAATCCTGCTGCCTCAGCCTCCCGAGTAGCTGGGACTACAGGCATGCACCACCATGCCTGGCTAATTTTTTCTATATATACTAGTTGGTCAATTAATTTCTTTCTATTTATAGTAGAGACGGGGTCTCGCTCTTGCTCAGGCTGGTCTCGAACTCCTGAGCTCAAATGATCCGCCCACCTCGGCCTCCCAGAGAGCTAGGATTACAGGCTTGAGCCACTGCGCCCGGGCCGTTCCATGTACCTTCTTAAAGTAATTCCCTTAGAGGAGTCCTCTCAACTGACAAAAGATACAATCTTCACCCTTTCCCCTATTACAGTCACTCCTGAGAAAATGTTTTCTATCACTGCAAACTTATCAAATTCTTTCCCTGAGAGGTAAATGAAAAGATGACAGGACAGTATTTTTTTTTGAGACAGAGTCTCACTTTGTTGCCCAGGCTAGAGTGAGTGCCATGGCGTCTTCCTAGCTCACAGCAACCTCAAACTCCTGGGCTCAAGCAATCCTCCTGCCTCAGCCTCCCGAGTAGCTGGGACTACAGGCATGTGCCACCATGGCTGGCTAATTTTTTCTATATATATTAGTTGGCCAATTAATTTCTTTCTCTTTTTAGGAGAGAGGGTCTCGCTCTTGCTCGGGCTGGTTTCGAACTCTTGACCTTGAGCAATCTGCCCCCCTCGGCCTCCCAGAGAGCTAGGATTACAGGCGACAGGACAGTATTTATCTGTGACCCCTGGGCCTTGTCTGACTAAGCCCAACACTCCCCTCATTTCCTCTAAAAGGGTTGGACAGGACCCTTCCCTAAGGCCCCTTTTTAGGGTATTATTTCCTGGTTCCTCTTGGTTGTTTAGAAATAGGTTCAATTTTTTCGCTCTTTTCTCTGTGCTGTCTCCTTTGCTCAACCTACTGGATCTCTGTCAATATATATCTCTAGTTGATGTTGGTGGGGCTGGAAAAACTCAGTTGAAGAGTGACCTGGAGAACTGGTGGTATATCCTGCCTGGCTTTTTGCCACACTTGATTCAGCTAGGGGCTTCACATGTCTCTGACATCCGTAAAGTGGAATGCCATTGGGTGGACATGTGCCCCGTTTGCAGCCGGTGTGCCTTCCCTCTAGGGTTCTGTTTTCTGTAGGCAAGGGACCCATAGTTTCTGTCAACATCTTTTGAGACAAGGAGTGGCTTAGTTCCCCTCTTCAGCTTCCTTCTACTTCCTGTCTTTGGCTTCTGCATGTCTGTTCTAGTTATCTTTTTGTTGCACAATGAATCATCCCAAAATTTAGCGACTTAAGATATTAATAATCGTTTTGGCTGGGCACGGTGGCTCACACCTGTAATCCTAGCACTCTGGGATGCCGAGGCAGGCGGATTGCTCCAGGTCAGGAGTTCGAAACCAGCCCGAGCAAGAGCGAGACCCCGCCTCTACTATAAATAGAAAGAAATTAATTGGCCAACTAATATATATAGAGAAAAATTAGCCAGGCATGGTGGCACATGCCTGTAGTTCCAGCTACTTGGGAGGCTGAGGCAGGAGGATTGCTTGAGCCCAGGAGTTTGAGGTTGCTATGAGCTAGGATGACGCCACGGCACTCACTCTAGCCTGGGCAACAAAGAGAGACTCTCAAAAAAAAAAACAAAGATATTAATAATTGTTTTATTATTATCTCTTACAGTTCAGGCAGTTACAGGGGGTCGGCTAAGTTATTCTTGGGGAATCTCATGTGGTTGTAGTAGGACAGTACTACTCTGAGGCTAGAATCATCTTGAAGACTTCCTAACTCATTTGTCTGATGGTTGATACTGGCTTTTTACTGGGATTTTGAGTTAGGGCTGTCAGCTGGAACATCTATTGATGGTCTCTCCATGTGGCCTGGGTTTTCTCATTGCATGGCAGCTAGGTTCCAAGAGGGAGCGTCTCTAGTCAGGCACAGTGGCACATGCCTGTAGTCGCAGCTATTTGGGAGGTTGAGGTAGGAGGATCAGTTGAGCCCAGGAGTTCCAGTCCAGCCTGGGCAACATAGCAAGTCCTCATCTTTAAAAAAAAAAAGAGTACGCATCCCAAGGCAGCAAAGTGAAAGGAATTGCATGGCATTTGACCTAGTCTTGGAAGTCACATAGCTTCACTTCCACTGTGTCCTACTGTTTGAGGCAGTCACAAAGGTCCTAAGGTGCACAAAGAGGGGGAAATAAACCCTACTTCTCAATGAGAGGAATATCAGTGTCATACAAGAGAATGCAGGATGTCGTATATTATTATGGCCATATTTGGAAAATATAATCTGTCACAGTCCACCCTCTAATAAGAAGTCACATTCCTCCCACATGCAGAGCATACTCCATCCCTCCCCCAAGTTACATCCCATTATGCATTAGCTTAAAGTCCTTGATCTTATCCAGGTGTGAATGAATCTTCCTGGGTGTGGTTTCTCAGGTACAGCTCCTTGATTGGGACTCCGTTCTACTGCCTCTGAGGTCACTGTGGCTCTTGGCTCTACCTTCTAGGATCTTATTAGTTTCCTCTCCTAAGTCTCCTTCCTTTTCCATAAACAATAGCCTATGTTTGTAGGTGAATAGTTTTCTCAGTCTGATTCTTGCCTATAGAAATTTGTGGGTCCAACATTATCTTTTTTCTTTGTACTGTTTTTGTTCCTTTCAGTTCAAGCTCATATGATTAAAAAAAATCCTGTGTGTGTTATACATCTCAACTATAATCCAGTCTATTAGAAAAAATCCATATACAAATCTCTTTGTGATAAACCCTTCTCTAGTTTGGACTTCCTGCCCTTAATATTCTCAAAAGCCTTGTTGTTTTAGCAGTTTTGCCAGGCATGCTCTTAAGATTCTTAGAAGGCTTTGTCTGTTTAGAGCACTACTGTAAATCTTTCTGTAGCTTTAACAAAGGATTTTACAGTTATACCTTTGGCTTAATCTTTTCCTGAAAACGCCCTGGATTTGATCTCTGCCCAGAAGCCATTTCTTAATTTTAGCATTGTTAGGTTATCTGAAGTGACTTAGAATGGGAAACAGCTTTATTTTTGAACTCAGAAAGTCCTGGATCATTTATATATAACATTTGTCTTTAACTTATTCCTCACCCTCTTGCATTTTATCACAGGCAGTGAGAAGTCATGTGGTACTTTCAATATTTTGCCTTGAAATTTTCTTAGATCATTGATTTTTATTAGGTTCATATCCCATTTTTCATGTTACTGCAGGGGACAAAAATTTCCACTCTTACATAATAATACTACATATATAACAAAATTTTTACTGCATACATAACTCTTTTCCTCCAGCTTCTAATAATATTTTCCTTACTTCCCTTTAAGTACTCACCACAACCACCTGAAAGTACTTTAGTCTTTCACTAACACTGTTCTTGAGGCCCTTTTGCCTTCTGCCCACCTCCTGTTCCTAAAGCCAATGCCAAATGTTTTAGATTTTTGTTTCAGCAACCCCCACTCCTGATACAAAATATGTTCTGGTTATCTATTTCTAGTAACAAATCACTCCAAAACTCAGAAGCTTAAAGTATTGAAAATCATTTTATTATGATTTTGAATGGTTCTGGGGGTTACCTGGGCTAGGTTCTCACTTGGAATTTCTCATATGATTATAGTTAGGTTGTGAGTGCAACTGGAGTCATCTTGAAGGCTTCCTTACTCACATAACTGGTGGTTGATGCTGGCTATCAGCTGAAACACATATGGCTTTACCATGTGGTTTGGGCTTCCTCACAGCATGGTGGCTCCATTCCAAGAGAACAAAGTGGAAGGGAGTGCATGGAATTTTTATGACCTAGCTTTGGAAGTCATAGGCTATCACTTCTGTTGTACTCTAATGGTTGAGGCAGTCACAAGAGTCTACTCAGGAATGAGGAGATTGAACATAGAGTGTGCCACTCAATGGGAGGAAAGTCAATATTCCATCATAAGAAGACTGTGTGGGATGGGACATGCTGACGCAGCCATGTTTTGAATATACGATCTGTTGCAATGTCTAAGGTATAGTTTTTGTTTGTTTGTTTGCTTTTTGAGACAGAGTATCGCTTTGTTGCCCAGGCTAGAGTGAGTGCCATGGCATCAGCCTAGCTCACAGCAACCTCAAACTCCTGGGTTCAAACAATCCTCCTGCGTCAGCCTCCCCAGTAGCTGGGACTACAGGCATGCGCCACCATGCCCGGCTAATTTTTTTTTTATATGTATATTTTTTCAGTTATTCAACTAATTTCTTTCTATTTTTTTTTTTTTTTTCTAGTAGAGATGGGGCTCGCTCTTGCTCAGGCTGCTCTCGAACTCCTGAGCTCAAACGATCTGCCTACCTCAGCCTCCCAGAGTGCTAGGATTACAGGTGTGAGCCACCATGCCTGGCCTATTTATTTTCTTTATGGACATGGGGTCTCACTACATTGCCCAGGCTGTAGTGCAGTAGCTATTTACAGGTGTGATCATAGCTTACTGCAGCCTCAAACTCCTGGGCTCACGTGATCTTTCTGCCTCAGTCTCCCAAGTAGTTGGGATTACAGACATGTGCCAACAACCCTTCTTTAAAGTAGCCACACTGTTACAGCAGAATTGACCGAGAATAAACCGAGTGGCACAAAGAAGGTGGAAAGAAGCAGGTTTTATGGTGAGCTCAGAGTGGACTCACCACCAAATTATGAGCCCTGAACAAAGAGTGTAGCAATCTTTTATACATTTTGTTTAGGGAAGGAGTGGGGCACAGTTACAATATAGTTATCTTTAGCAGGGGCAGGGTCTTGAGCAACCTTAGTTTCTGGTACAGAGTTTCTATAGAATTTCTTTCTGTTTTATCTTATCATAGAAGTTGCTGCAAGCGGTTTACAAAAGCAACAGCTGTTTTGAGGTTATATAGGGGATTGCTTATGGGGAGGGGTTTTGTCTAGTGGAATTTTCTATTTATCAACATTACACGTAGAAGAGCAAAACAACACATTACATGTAGAACAACCATTTGAATGACAGTGGATTTCTCATTAGGAAGCAAAGAAGTCAGAAGACAGTGGAATAACATAACAAAATATGTACATGATCTGTGTGCTGGAAACTATAAAATACTTCTAATGAAGGAAATCAAAGCAAACTAAATAAACAGAGATAGACCTTGTGTATGGATTGGAAGACAATATCATTAAATATCAATTCTCCTCAATATATCTATAGATTCAATGCAATCCCAATTTAAAAAAAGTAGGAAGTTTTGTCAGTATTAATAAACTGCAAGGCCGGGCGCGGTGGCTCACGCCTGTAATCCTAGCACTCTGGGAGGCCAAGGCAGGCGGATTGCTCGAGGTCAGGTGTTTGGAACCAGCCTGAGCAAGAGCAAGACCCCGTCTCTACTATAAATAGAAAGAAATTAATTGGCCAACTAATATATATAGAAAAAAATTAGCCGGGCGTGGTGGCGCATGCCTGTAGTCCCAGCTACTCGGGAGGCTGAGGCAGGAGGATCGCTTGAGCCCAGGAGTTTGAGGTTGCTGTGAGCTAGGCTGACGCCACGGCACTCACTCTAGCCTGGGCTACAAAGTGAGACTCTGTCAATCAATCAATCAATCAATCAATAAACAAACAAACAAACTGCAAAATTTATAACAAAAGGCTAAGGAAATAGAATATCTAAAGCAGTTTTGGGCCAGGTGCGGTGGCTCATGCCTATAATCCTAGCACTCTGGGAGGCCGAGGCAGGTGGATCTAGCCCGGGCAACAGAGTGAGACTCTGTCTCAAAAAAAAAGTAATAAAAAATAAAAAAAATAAAGCAGTTTTGGAAATGAAAAGCTAAGTTTCAAGAATCATATTGATATGGGACTTTGGGGTCTTCATCCCCAAGTCAATAGAAATTGAGGCAAGACCAGAAAGATCTATACAGGCAAGGCTTTTACTGAGACTCTTTGTTTGAACAAAAAGGGAGACAGTGCTGGTTAAGGGGACAACCAGACTGGCTCCCCAAACAAAGGACTGGGGAACTTTTATGGGGTTGTAAAGAGGGAGGTAGGTGTCAGTTTCGAAGTCATCACAAGTAGAAGCAGGGATCTGTTGGTGGCTGCACACCTGGTGGTCATGCTTCTTTATGCATCACGTGTATAATTAGCATGTTAAATCTTTACTCCTGTGTGTGATGTTTAGCATTAAGATGAGATTATAATGAGGGAAAAGTCTGGGTAAGATCAGTATGGGGTTCTTTTCTGGCTTGAGGAAGTTAGATCTCGATAGGTCTGGTTCCTTATCAGCTGGTGTCAGCATCTTTCTTCAGGGTCCTGGAAGACATTACTCAAGAGACAGACAAGTTGGCATCCTCCTTGTATGGGTATGGGCTGAATTCCAGTGGCTAGGAGGTCATTTCTTCTTTTTTCTTTCTACAGTTAATTAGGCTGGGACATGCTGTCCCATGTTACTACCCTTGATCAGAAGTGAGACCCAAGTCCTGTCCCTATGCTGACTGTCTCATTACTGCCTGATCTCAAGACTTACAAAGTTACAGTAATCAAGTCAGGGTGGTACTGGTGGAATGATAAACACATAGATCATGGGACAAAATAGTCCAAATAGACACAAATATGATCAATAGATTTTTGGTGGAGGAAAGATAGTCTTTTCAAGAAATGGTGCTGAAGCACTATTTGCATATGAATATCCATATGCAAAACAATGAACTTGAGCCATATACCTCATATAAAATTTAACTCAGGATGCATCACATCACTCAGAATGCATACTTTATACCTAAGTATAAAATGTGAACTAATAAAACTTCTAGAAGAAAACATTGAAGAGAATATGATCTTTTTTAGGCACAGGGAAAATACAGTTTATAAAAGAAAGAAATTGATGACTTGTACTTCATCATAATTAAAAATTTCTGCTAAAGACACCTTTGCAAAGAGATGAAAAGACATCTTCACTCTCTGAGATCTTGCTTATGGGGGAAATATTTTCAAATCACACTGTGAGCTCCCTGAGATCTTTTTTTTTTTTTTGACAGAGGCTCACTCTGTTGCCCTTGCGTGAGTGCTGTGGCATCAGCCTAGCTCACAGCAACCTCAAACTCCTGGGCTTAAGTGATCCTCCTGCCTCAGCCTGCTGAGTAGCTGGGACTACAGGCATGTGCCACCGTGCCCGGCTAATTTTTTTAATATATTTTTAGTTGGCCAATTAATTTCTTCTATTTTTAGTAGAGATGGGGTCTTGCTCTTGCTGGTTTCGAACTCCTGACCTTGAGCGATCCGCCCGCCTCGGCCTCCTAGAGTGCTAGGATTACAGGCATGAGCCACTGCGCCGGGCACCTGAGATCTTGATTGTTGAGAATTTGCTCTCTGCTTTTGTTTGAAAGAAGCTAAATCAAATTTCCAACCTCAGGTTTGTATGACTCACATGTCAATGAAATCTACCTGTGGAAGAAATCACTTTAGTTAATGGTTCTTAATGTCTTTTTTTGGTCATTAATTCAGTTTGAAATACAGGGTGTGTTCACTACTATGGTAAAAGGAATTACCCATCCCAAATGTTGGTTAATGTGTGGTAAAGAAGCATACTCAAATTACAATATCTGATTAGATAAAGTAGTTCTTAAGAAACTTAGACAATAGCTTTAGTATGTAAATATAAGCTAGACCCGTGTGAACTTCAGCTCAGAAATCTGAAGTGGTTCCTCTAGGACCAACCCTGCTATTTTTTTTTTTTTATAATTTTTTTCCTCATTTTTTTCCTTTTTTCTTTTTCTTTTAATCTCATCTTGGTTTTATCACCTGCTGAACCCTGCTATATTTTTATATTTTCTAAGGTAGCAGAAGTCCTCTCCCTCTCTTCTGTGAATTCAGGAGGCCCTTCAGGTTATCTTAAAGTGTGAGTTCTTCCCAGGTAAGCACCTCTATAAATCCCCATTTTGCTCTAACTGACCCTAGTTTTCCAAACTGCATTCCATAGCATCTGGTAGTTTTGTTCATCTTTGGCTCCTCCAGTCTTAATCCACATGGGCAGAAGAGTGGTCTTTTCTCCTGCCTGTGGGAGTATGGTTATTAGAAATCTGAGGTCCAAATCCCCAAGAGTCATCATCAACTACCCTTTTGAGAATTGTTGGGCAATTGCAGAGTTGGAGGCATTGACAGATTGGAGTTCACATAATTTCTGACACTGGTCCCTGTAAAAATTTCACTAATATTTTGCTTCTTTTCCTCAAGCCTACATTTCAGTGGCATGTTCTGACCACAATCCTGAGCCCTCTTGTTCAGTCCCAGTTCTCAGTTCTGTACCCCCGAGAACATCTCTAGTTTCTGGTAGCAGGTGACCTTAACCAGAGGTTCCAATGCTTGCCTCATGCATCTGAATCAGCCTCCAGGGAATCCTGTTTCAGCAGAAAGAACCGAGTGGAGGCTGATCAGTTTCAAGTGTATCATTTATACTTCCTGCAAGATTCCACTGTCTTAAAAATAGAATATCTGTAGAGGCTGGAAAACACCAGATATTGAAGTCTTCTGCCACCAGTTATTTCATCAGGGAATTTCTTAGGCTTAGTGCCTCTATTGAGTTCACAAAGAACACAGAGCTTATTTATTGCTTATTGGATGTCAAAACATTTAATTTGAGATTGTGCATTTATTTATTCCTTGAAGGCTATTGGACTGATTTAAAGGTAGTTACATAACTTCTCTTTGTCTTTGAAGTAGATTTCCTAGGACCATAGAGGTTTGTGTAGCATTAGCATCAATATCCTGGCGTCAGTTATCCAAGATTTGGCAGTAGTGGGGGGAGTACTCTCCTGGCTCAGGATCGACATGTAGCTGGCTACGCCTCCTTAGTTCAAACTCTCCTGATGGGACTTCAAAATGTAGTGTAATGGTCAATGAGGGACAACACTGTCCCTGGCATTCTAGAGAAATTTCCTTACCCACCCCTAAATTTTTGTGGCGTGGAGAAATCTGAAGAGTTCACCTCCATATCTGTGGAACCCTTCAGACTGATGGCCTTAGTCTATCTCTTGGCTCCACTCCCAGATCCCAACATAATGTCTCTGGATGACCCTTGTTTAAACTTAGATGTAAAATTTAGTTACTTCACTCAAAATCACATCACATCAAGCATTTCATAACTTTCTATGGAAGTTTCAGAGGTTTACTGGGGGAACCACATTATGCAACACAGAGCATTCTGCAATATCTTTGCCCTCCCATATCCTGCTTCCTTTCATCTATGCCTGTTAGGAGCAATACTTCTTCTTTTTTTTTTTTTTTGAAACAGAGTCTCACTTTGTTGCCCAGGCTAGAGTGAGTGCTGTGGCGTCAGCCTAGCTCACAGCAACCTCAAACTCCTGGGCTCAAGCGATCCTACTGCCTCAGCCTCCTGAGTAGCTGGGACTACAGGCATGTGCCACCATGCCTGGCTAATTTTTTCTATTTTTAGTAGAGACAGGGTCTCCTTCTTGCTCAGGCTGGTCTAGAACTCCTGACCTCAAGTGATTCTCCTGCCCAGGCCTCCCATAGTGCTAGGATTACAGGCGAGGAGCAATACTTCTAATCCACTAAATGACATGTCTGGACCCCACTTTGACAGAATAATACCAGCAAAGTACAATATTAACATATGTTTTTACAGTCCTGGTACTTCTGTGATTTCAGCTGGGCTTTCTGCACTTGAGCCTCACTTTAGGACTTTTAAGTTTTGAAAGCCCAAACATTAGAAATCACAGAGGGGATCAGCATCCAGGGTCCTCTCTATACCCAATTAAAAAACACCATCTGTTGTCAGTGCCCAGGAGCCACACGGGGACAAAGGAGGGCACACATAAGTGACCAGTGGACATCATGTGCATAGAAAAGCTTTGCTGACTGTCTCTGTCCTGAAACCCTGGTCAGCCCATCTGAATTACCTCAGGTGGTGACCCTTATTTTACCATCAACATGTTTTGTCAATTGCTTTGCTGATTGATCAGTTGTTTAACAGTACTTCCATAACTTTGTGACGTCTTCTATCTTTTTCAAGACTTGAAGTTTCACTCTGCAGCCAGTAGCTGGGCAAGGTTGGTAGCTGGTATTAATAAAGGAGCGATATCTGAATGAGGACTAATTCTGTAAGTGGTCAGTTTATCATGATTATTTCTTGGCTTTACATAAGCTTGTGAGATTAAGGATTCAGGAAATAAGCATGCAGACCATATTAGTTATCCATTGCTGCATTACCATTACCTCAAAATTCAGTGGCTTAAAACCACACACATTTGTTATCTTACACAGTTTTGTAAGTTGGTTCGAGTTCAGGTCCCTTGTGAGGTTTTAGCCAAGATGTTGGCTGGGGTTGCAGTCAGCTGAAGGCTTGATGGGGCTGGAAGGTCTGCTTCCAAGATGGTTCACGCACATGGCCGTTGGCTGGAGGCCTCAGTTTCTCACCAGCTTGTGGCAGGAGGACTCAGTTCTTTTCCATGTGGACCTCTCCATAGAGTTTTTTAAGTGATCTCATGAAATGGCAGTTGATTTCTCCCAGAGAAAGTAGTCCAAGAGACAGGCGGAGTGAGGGAGTGGGGTGGGGAGAGGGAGGACCCCAGTGTCTCTTGGGACCTAGCTTTGGAAGTCACACGCCATCACAGTACATCATGTTGTATTGGTTATGCAGACCAACTCAGAGGCTATGCAAAAGTGTGCTTTCTGGAATCACTGGGGGACATTTTAAAGACTGGCTACCACCAGTGTGTCCTCAGGCCGCCAGCAATTCATGTTCCTTCCCCATGCAAAATATACTCCCCCCTTTTAAGGCACCCCCAAATCTAATCCCATTATAGCATCAGCTCAAAGTCCAGAATTTCATCATTTAAATCAGGTCTAAGTATGGATGAGATTTCTCAAGTGTATTTCCTTAACAATTCTTCCCTTCTGAAGCCTTGTAAACTAAAGATAAAGTCATCTGTTCCCCAGCTCCGGCATACAATGGAGGGACAGGCATAGGATAACCACTATAGATATTCCTATTCAAAAAGAGGGGAAGTGGCCTGGGTTTGACGTCTCAAGGTCATAACTGCATCATAATCTCACCTCACTGAGTCTACCTACAAGTTACTATGAATGACTTTTGGGTATCTTCCTAACTCTGCAGGCCCATAATTTATTTATTTGTATGTTCTTTTTCTGCCTGCTTTATGTCCAATACACTTCTAATCTGTAAGAAAATTATTGGGTCTGTGCCATTTCTATATATCTTTTTATTTAAATTTTTAAATTTTTTTTGGCCGGGTGCGGTGGCTCACACCTGTAATCCTAGCACTCTGGGAGGCCGAGGTGGGCGGATTGCTCGAGGTCAGGAGTTCGAAACCAGCCTGAGCAAGAGTGAGACCCCATCTCTACTATAAATAGAAAGAAATTAATTGGCCAACTAATATATATAGAAAAAAAAATCAGCCGGGCATGGTGGCGATGCCTATAGTCCCAGCTACTTGGGAGGCTGAGGCAGTAGGATCTCTTAAGCCCAGGAGTTTGAGGTTGCTGTGAGCTAGGCTGACGCCACGGCACTCGCTCTAGTCTGAGCAACAAAGCAAGACACTGTCTCAAAAAATTAAATAAATACATTAAAAATTTTTTTTTATTTCAGCATATTATGGGGGTACAAATGTTTAGGTTACTAAGTGAAGTATCACAAGAATGGAAAAACAAGCACCACATCTACTCACCATCAAATCGGTATTAACTGGTCAAGACTTATGTGCCTCTAACAATTCATTTGCCAGGAAAAAGAAGAAAAGAAATTTAAAGATGATAGAAAATAATTAAAAAAAAAAAAAGACGTATGTACCATTTCTATAGATGATGAATTTTATCCACTACATTTTGACTCTTCTGAATTTCATTTATAAAAGAAAACTTGAATGTGAGTTTTGGGGCTTCCCACATAACCACACTTGATTATGGTTAATGCTTTTATAATAGCATTGATAGCCTTGTATTTTATTCAAGATTACATTTTTGAGATTACAAAGATAGCTCATGCTTCTTTAAAAATTTTTAAAAATTCCAAAGTATACAAAAAAAGAAAGTCTCTTCCTTACCATCGCCCCACTCACTAGAGATAATCATTACTAATACTTTGGTGTACACTCTTTCAAGTATGCTTTTTGTTGAAGGATGCTCATTGTTGATAGAGTTTTTAACGTTTGATGATATTTTTGTCCATGGAGAGAACACCACACAAACATTCCTATTTTATTTAATGATCAATTTACTAAATATATATCTATAAACAGAGCTTTGAAACATGTTTTCATTAATATTTAAACATTGATTGCAAGCTCCATTAAATTTCCTCCAACAACTTAAACTGCAATTACAAATTTAATACGATGATACTTTCAAATCATTTACACTTTAAACAGTACACAAAATAAAAACAAATAAAATGATTACAAGATTTACTATAATTATCCTTAAATCTATTTTAAAACACCAATACCACGGATTTAATTTATTACTTCATTGGTTGTTTTCTTTCTTTTTTTTTGAGACAGAGTCTCACTCTGTTGCCCGGGCTAGAGTGACATGGCGTCAGCCTCGCTTACAGCAACCTCAAACTCCTGGGCTCAGGTGATCCTCCTGCCTCAGCCTCCCGAGTAGCTGAGACTACAGGCATGCGCCACCATGCCTGGGTAATTTTTTTTCTATATATTTTTAGTTGGCCAATTAATTTCTTTCTATTTTTAGTAGAGACAGGTTCTCGCTCTTGCTCGGGCTGGTTTCAAACTCCTGATCTTGAGCGATCCTCCCGCCTCGGCCTCCCAGAGTGGTAGGATTACAGGCGTGAACCACCGCGCCCGGCCACTTCATTGGTTTTTTTGTTGCTTTTGTTTTTCCCGAAGAATAAGACACTTTCTTAAGATTGCTAAAATATTTCTTTTCATGTTTTCTTGCGTTACTAAAATCTTATCAGACCCCTTCTCTCCTGTCGAAGAATATTGTTTAATATCCTTAATCCTCATAATGGTCAATCCACCACAGCTGTAGAATCAGGCTTCTCCAGCAGATGGAGTCATGGTTGGAACTCCAAAGTTTGTTGTTTCTCCCAAGGAGCTATCTTTTTCAGTAAAACTTCTCCTCCTACCTTGATATGTCTTTTACTGTGTCATTAAAGGACATATCGAGCTTTTTGACACATAAGCTTTTCGTTTTGCAACCATTTTCCCATGAAATGACATACTCCTTCATTTTCACTTGGCCAGAGTTACAGAATTCTTTGTTCTGCTGTGACGAGATATTGACTTGCTTTGTTAGTATTATTAAAAACATATGCATGCATTGTCAGTGTCTTCTTATGATTAAGGGCGCATCTGGTGATTCATGGCCTGGAGAGAAAGATTGTGTTTGCACATGGCACTCCTCATTAGGACATTTGGCTAATTCAGCATCTAAGGACGATCCCCTTTCTCTTGGTCATGGAGTGTAAGCACCAGTGCTGGTTAGATGTTTGGACCTCCCTTCCACCTGGTTCTACCTTCCTTCTACCTACCATATGTGCTGATTGGTCCTTCTTGTTCTTGGAACAGTTAATATTTTTTTCTGAGACTATTTGGCTCCCACACAGTTCCCCATTTTTATGTTTTTCTATTTGCCAATGGAAATAATCATTATAAACAGATGTATACTTAGAAGAAACAAACATGCTCATATGTAGTAACATTCCTTTTCTATAAAAACATCAAAAGTCCTAATATAGGCCAGGCGTGGTGGCTCACGCCTGTAATCCTAGCACTCTGGGAGGCCGAGGCGGGCGGAATGCTTGAGGTCAGGAGTTTGAAACCAGCCTGAGCAAAAGCAAGACCGTCTCTAATATAAATAGAAAGAAATTAAGCGGCCAACTAATACATATAGAAAAAATCAGCCAGGCATGGTGGTGCATGCCTGTAGTCCCAGCTGAGGCTGAGGCAGGAGGATTGCTTGAGCCCAGGAATTTGAGGTTGCTGTGAGCTAGGCTGATGCCACAGCACTCACTCTAGCCTGGACAACAAAGTGAGACTCTGTCTCAAAAAAAAAAAAAAAAAAAAAGTCCTAATATATTCACTCTTTTTTGTTTTCTAATGCCTTTGAGTAACAGTTAACAGCAACTTTTCTCTTTTGAATATTATTGTGAATGCAGGCCTTTCCCAAACTAATTGTATTAATAGCAGACACTCTTGAGTGGCTACTTCTCAATCCATTATTTCATCCTTCTTGCTTATTGGTGGGGCCCAAAGGTTGTTTGGGTGTCCATCTTTGCTCATATGACTCAGGGCTAAATTGTGACTAGGCTAAGATAATCAGAGAGATTCTATTTCTCTTGCCTGCTTGAAAATTTCTAAGTTGGCACTCAGTTTTGGCCAGAAAGAGATAAGGAGAAACTGCTGGATGGTTTCTGGGAAAGCTTTCCCTCCTCTTAAAAGGGGAGGCACAGGCTAGGCGAGGTGGCTCATGCCTATAAATCCTAGCACTCTGGGAGGCCAAGGCGGGCGGATCGCTCAAGGTTAGGAGTTTAAAACCAGCCTGAGCAAGAGCAAGACCCCATCTCTACTAAAAATAGAAAGAAATTAATCGGCCAACTAAAAATATATAGAAAAAAATTAGCCAGGCATGGTGACACATGCCTGTAGTCCCAGCTACTCGGGAGGCTGAGGCAGAAAGATTGCTTCAGCCCAGGAGTTTGAGGTTATTGTGAGCTCGGCTGACGCCATGGCACTCTAGCCTGGGCAACAGAGTGAGATTCTGTCTAAAAAAAACAAAGAGGGGAGGCACAGAAAGAATTGGCCGTTCTTTTCCCACTGGAAGTTGTCATATCTGTATGGGATGGCTGGAGCAGTAGCAGCCATTTTGCTACCACTGTGGAAGTAGCTAAGGGGGAAACACATTGAAGAACCAACTCATGAAGGGCAGCAAAGTGGAAAGATGGGGGAAAAAACCCACTGACGCCCCACTCCCACCTAAAAAACCCCTTAGTTCCTTGATGATGTTGTTGAGCCACTGACCTAAACAACCCCAGGGCCAATCTACACCATGGGCTAGTTATTTTCTGAGATAATAATTTTTCCTTATTGTTTGAGCCATTTTTGATTGATTTTTTGGTTATTTGCAACAGAAGGCATTCTAATCAACACCTTTACCTATTTCAATCAATCCTATGTATGATTGCATTTTGCTATTTTAAATGTCACAACATAGCCAGTGGGAGTTCCTCTAATTAGACATTTTGCACTTTCAGTGCTGTTTTCTTGAGAGCACCCTTACTTTTTTAGCAACAACAGTATGTTCTGGGCTTATCGAGTGTTTTACCTGCCCCTAAACATGGAATCAGCTACCCTGTAAGAGTCCAGGTTTCTTTTAGTAGAGAATAATATTATAGACCAAAAGCTGGGCTCTAAGGGGTAGATGCAGATAAAAAGGACCATTGTTCTATTGGGCCCCTCTTAGTAATGATAGAGCTAAAAATACAGGGAGGACTAATTTTCCTAATATATAAATAGTTCCTACAAATCAATAAGAAAAAGACCAAAACTCAGTAGAAAAATGGAACAGCCAGTTCACAGAAAAAGAAATACAAATTGCTCCTACAACATGAAAAGATGCTCAAATTTACTCATAATAAGAGAAAGGCAAATTAAAGTTAAAACTAGCATATTGTTTGTTACCTATCACATTGGCTAAGGTAAATGTGGTTAATAATACACCATTGGCAAGAGTAAAGAAGAATAAGCATTTTCATATATAGTCCACTGGTGGAGTGTAAACTGATACAGCTTTTTATGGAGAGCAATTTAGCAATTTCTGCCAAAATGACGTGTTTTGGGCCCAGAAATTCCATCCGTAAGATTTTTGTTCTACCGATATACTTACATATGAAAAATGATGTAAACACCAGGGTCGTTTCTTTTAGCAATGTTTTTTTTTTCTTTTTTGTTTTTTTGAGACAGTCTCACTCTGTTGCCCAGGCTAGAGGGAGTGCCGTGGCGTCAGCCTAGCTCACAGCAACCTCAATCTCCTGGGCTTAAGCGATCCTCCTGCTTCAGCCTCCTGAGTAGCTGGGACTACAGGCATGCGCCACTATGCCTGGATAATTTTTTTTTACTATATATATATTAGTTGGCCAATTAATTTCTTTCTATTTATAGTAGAGACGGGGTCTGGCTCTTGCTCAGGCTGGTTTCGAACTCCTGACCTTGAGCAATCCACCTGCCTTGGCCTCCCAGAGTGCTAGGATTACAGGCGTGAGCCACTGCCCAGCAGCAATGTTTTCATACTTACAAAAGACTGCTAACAATGTAATCATCTGCTTATAAGAAACTCATAGACTGTATTATGCTACAGCCAAACAACAGTGTCCTTAACAAAGAACAAGGAAGCTTGTTCTTCCTTGTACTCCACTGATGTGGAGTAATCTACTGATTTATGTTGTACTGTAGAAAAAGCAAGGGCCAGAACACTGTAAGGTATGCTACAATGTTTAGGAAAAAGACAAAGGATAGGCATGTATCTGCTTGGCAACATGCACAGAAGAAACTGGTAACAGTGATTGTTGGTGGGGGAGGAACCTGGTGGCTTGGAGCCAATGAGTGGAAGAAACTACTGAGTACCACTTTGCACCTTCGGAATTTTGAATCATGTGAAGGTACTGTTAATGAACCCACAAGGGGGGTTCACTGTTACTTGCTGCAGAGAAAGCCAATTATTGAGGCAACGAGGATTGTCAAGGAAGAAAGGATTTGTTGCAGGAGATGTGTCAACTGGGAGGTGGGAGGTATGGACTGCTTCCCCGATCTACAGGGTCAGGGTTTTTTCTGGAGGTGAAATGAATAATGCATGAGGGGAGTGAGCATCATTACGTGTTTGTGTGGAGTACAGGGCAGGCAAGTGCAGTAAGAAACCATGCTAGTACACACACCCCATGATCAAAAAATGGTGGATTAGTCCCTCCCAGGGTGGAATTTTAGTAGTATAATGAGTTAGGGGTTAACACTGGTCATTCTTTCAGCCTTGTGTGCAGGTGGGATGCAGGGAATAGGTTGCTCAGTGGGTCCTTGGGCATGATCTGTCTTGGGGTGTTGCTTACCTTGTCTTCTCTGCACAAACAGGTGGTGTAAGGCTTTGTAGTAGGCTCGTGGCTGCAAAGAGGTTCTGCCATTTCTGGGAAAAACTCAAAAGGGAATGAATCTGTGCAAAGTTACAAAGTTCTGGTCAGCAAATCTTACTGGCCTGGCAACCTGAAACATAAGGGAACTATGAAAAAAAAACTATAAAAAAGTGTCTTCTTGCTTATGGAGCTGGTTACAGGACTTCCTGCTAAAAATAATTAAACTAACCAGAAAATATGCATCACGAACATATTTTCATCAACTTCATTTGTTTTACCAGGTTGACCTTACTGTATGACATGGTAACACCAGAGTTTAGTCTACTAATTCCTTGTTATTGACATTGCCTAATAGCTATTTGTTTACCTTTGTCTCCCTCAAGGGAAGAATTTATTTATAATTGAGTTTTTAGTTTAGTGCATTTCAACAAACACTTACTGACACCCACAAGCCCTGACACAGTGCTAAATTCAGGGGAAACAAAAGTGAATGTCGCTGGGTATGTGGTCCCTGCCTAGGAGGAGCTCATGTTAGTGGGGGATACAGACACACAAACAAAGGATCACAATGCAGGATTGATTAGGTGTGCAATGATCGAAGTATGCATGTTTATTGCAGCACAATTCATAATTGCAAAGGTGTGGAATCAACCCAAGTGCCCACCAATTCATGAGTGGATTAATGAAAGGCGGTGTATGTATAGCATGGAGTACTACTCAGCCATAAAAAGATGAATTAATACTTTTTGCAACAATCTGGATGGAACTGGAGACCATTCTCATAAGTAAAGTATCTCAAGAATGGAAAAGCAAACACCACATATACTGACTATTAAATTGGAACTAACCGATGAGCATACCTGTGCACAGAGGGAAGTATTAATAAAACTCAGTGGAAATCAAGCAGAGGAGAGGGGGGAGAAGGGAGGGGAAAAAAACTTACCTAATGGGTACTATGAACACTATTTGGGTGATGGGCACATCTGCTATAGCTGGGGCTCAAGCATTATAAAAGCAATCCATATAACCTAAAATATCTGTACCCCCTTAATATTAAAAAAAAACAGAAGACAGTAGACAGCACTGTGACATAATAAGTCAGTTCTTCAAAGCTTTAGAACACATTAGTATACTGGCATAAAAAAAGGATATTTTTTTTTTGAGACAGGGCCTCACTCTATCACCCAGGCTAGAGTGCAGTGGTGTCATTATAGCTCACTGCAACCTCAAATTCTTGGGCTCAATTAATCTGCCTGCCTCAGCTTCCCTAGTAGCTGGGACAAAGGAATGCACCACCACGCCCAGCTAATTTTTTCTATTTTTTGTAGAGATTGGTCTCCCTCTTGCTCAAGCTGGTCTTGAACTTCTGACCTCAAGGGATCCTTTCACGCTGGCCTCCCAGAGTGCTAGGATTATAGGTGTGAGTCACTGCGCCCAGCCCAAAAGGGGTATTTTTAACTGAGACCACTGAGTTGCTGACAAAAGCTATGTGCCGGGTACTGTGCCAGGGTTTTTGCATTTATGAATCTCCTGGAATCCTTCTGGCAACTCAGTGGATTAAATATTAGTATTTTCTTCATTACACAAATGAGGAAACTAAGGCTCAGAAGAGATGAGGTTACATGGTTATGAAACGACAGATCTCAGATTTGAATCTTGATTTGTTTAGATTAAAGCTTGTGTTCTTTCCCCTAATACATTATTTGTGAATATTTTCCCTGTCTCAAATCACCCACATTAAAAGAGATATTTAAAAGTTAATTAAAAAATAGTATGCATAAGGAGGAAAGTAGTACAGAGGAAAGTTGGTTAGCTCTGATTGGGTAGGAGGAATGGAATTGCCAGGGAAGTCTTCACTGAAAAACTGGAGTCTAGGCTGGGTGCAGTGACTCACGCCTGTAATCCTAGCCCTCTGGGAGGATGAGCAGGGAGGATTGCTTGAGCTCAGGAGTTCGAGACCAGCCTGAGCAAGAATGAGACTCCTGTCCCTACTAAAAATAGAAATTAGTCAAACAACTAAAAATAGAAAAAAATTAGCTGGGCATGGTGGCCTGTGCCTGTAGTCCCAGCTACTCAGTAAGCTCAGGCAGAAGGATTGCTTGAGCCCAGGAGTTTGAGGTTGCTGTGAGCTAGGCTGACACAACCACAACTGCAGCCCAGGCAAGAGAGCGAGACTCTGTCACAAACAAACAAAAAGCCAAAAACTGGAGTCTAATCAGAGTTTAGAAGGATGCATAGAATTTTCCAGAAACAAGTTCTGGGAAACAACAAGGAGGGTTCTCAGAACACATGACTCCATCCCCAAGCGCCCCAGGGGAGACGAGGATGTGGTGCAGTGGGGTAGGTGAGAGAAAGGCTGGCAGGTTAGCAAAAGCTTTAAATGCCACAAGTTTGGATTTTTACTCTGTAGCCAACAGGGAGGCAGAAGCTTTTGAGCTAGAAAGGAAAGAGTCCCAGAGCCTGGCTGGGGAAGGCAGGCGTGCAAAGTGGCCAAATGAATTAGGCGGCCAGAATGTGCCTTCCTCAAATGCTGCTACAGACAGGGTCTCCTCGCCCACTTCGCCCTTCCCTGCAAGCTTAAATACGGCCCTTGGTAGGGACGAACCAATTTATGAGGCCACTGTGTGCGTGTCTGACTGTCGTACACTGGTGTGTACCCCCTCACCCCCACACCATCTGCTCGCAGGACCTGGCGTCGATTCCTTCTTCCTGGATGTTTTCTGCCCAAATCCTCTTCTGCTTCCCCCTCTCACCACGTCAATGGCTTACACTCCCTGCCCCTGCCGGGACCCAGCCTTTTTGGGCTGGAGCCGAGCTCTGGGCTGCGTGGATCTGGGAGCCCCAGCCGCCGCCGGGCGGGGGTGGGTTGGAGACCTGCCACCCACATTCCGACCCTGGACAAGACCTCTGAGAGGGCGGGGTCTCGGGCTCTGATATCTGGCGCGTCCGGCCTTCTTCCCTTTCAGAAGGAGCGAAACACCTTTGGGCAAGATGGGTGTCTACCGCGTCCGCGTGGCCACCGGGGCCTCGATCTACGCAGGCTCCAACAACCAGGTGCAGCTGTGGCTGGTTGGGCAGCACGGGGAGGCGTCGCTGGGGACGCGCCTGCGGCCCGCGCGGGGCAAGGTGAGCTGCCCAGAGCCGGGCGGGGTGGCCGGCGCCCCCGGCCCCAGGTCAGTGAAATCCCCGGAGGAGACGCGCCGCCACAGCCTCGGGGCTTGCTCGCCGCCCAGGGCGCAGGCACTCGGCACGGAGCGCGCGCGGAGACGGCGGGGAGAGCGCTTTAGGGCGGTTGGTGACACACAGTATGCGCTTAGTGAATGTGCCCGCTGCCCGGCCTCCTTGGAGCCGAGGGGCTCTCCTGTGCGCCCCTTATTCCAACAGCTCTTGTCTCGAAACTCTGCGGTCACCGGAGTGGACTTTCGGTCCTCCCGTTTTCTCTATTTTAAAAGCTACTGCTTCAAACCTCTACCGTTGTTCTCAGACCTGGCTGGCTTTGTCACCTGGGGTGGCGTGAGTGGTGAGATGGGATCGGGGAGGAATGGGAGAAAGAAGCCAAGACTTGACACCACTCTCGATTTCCCAACCCACTTCTGTCATACCTACCCGGAGTTGTTATCTTTTTCTCTTCTGCCAACCTCCAAATTCCCACGCCTGTCCAGCTCTCTCTCGGATTCGGATTCGGATTCGGATTCGGATTCGGATTCGGATGTCTGTCTCACGGACTCGTCAAAGGAACATGCCCCAGAGACGTCCTTCCCCGTTCCCACCTGCCAGACCGCTCCTCCTGTCTCTCCAGCGGCGCTCGGCCTCCTCCCTCTCTGCCTCCGCCTCTGTCTAACCGAGAATCCGGCGCAGCCAATCCTACCTCCTGGGCATCTCCCGCATCCGTGCCTCGATTTCCCCCTCACCCCCGACCACCAATGTGCCCTTGAACCTGAGTCATCTTCACCCTCTTCACCAGCCTGGCCGCCTCTGCGCCGGACTTTGCAAGCCCTTCTGCAGCCAGACCAATTTCTCCCCAACGCGTTCCCACCCTTAGAACATTCCCCGCGCTTCCAACATTGAATGGCTCCCGCTTCTTCTCAGGCCCAAATCCAAAGCTCTTGGTTACCGTGGAGACCCTCCCGATCTGGCCTTGTTCACCTGCCCACACCTGGCTTTGTGCTCCAGCTCCACGACGCCCTCCCTTCGCCTCTGCTCAGAGTCGCCTCTGCCCGGCGCGTCCCCCACCCTCCGCGTTACAGCCCTCCCCACCTCCCGGTCTCCACTTAGACCGACTGTCCTCCCGGAAGCCTGTCCCTGGGCCAGGTGGGGACCCTGCCTGCCCTCAGCCTTGGTGGGTCTCACAGCTGCAGTTGCGTGTCAACGGCGTGTCCCCGGCTCCAGGGTGTGCTCGTCAATCCCATAGGGAGGAAGAAGTGCAGGCAGGCGCGCGCCCTTCCGTCCTCCAGACCGCAGCCCCTCAGAGTGGGGTGGCGCGCCCTGCTCGGTGCGCGATCCTTTCCCGCTCTGGCTCCCTTCGCGCCGCTTTGCCGGAGGCTCAGAGGAAAGGGCCGGCGGGAGCAGGGCTGGGCCCTCGCGGCAGGGCGCGCCACGCACCCACGCGGAGCCTCTCCCGTCGCTGCAGGAGACGGAATTCAAGGTGGACGTGCCGGAGTACCTGGGGCCGCTGCTGTTTGTGAAACTGCGCAAACGGCGCCTCCTCCAGGATGACGCCTGGTTCTGCAACTGGATCTCGGTGCAGGGCCCCGGGGCCAGTGGGGACGAGTACAGGTTCCCTTGTTACCGCTGGGTGGAGGGCGACCGCGTCCTGAGCCTAGCGGAGGGCACCGGTGAGTGCAGGGGTGGCGGTGTGAGGCGGCCGCTGGGGGCAGGAGAAGCTGGGGGTGGCGGTGGGGGTGGGGGTGGGGGTGGGGGTGGGGGTGGGGGTGGGGGTGGTGTGAGAAGAGGGTGCAGGACTTGGAGACTCGAACCTGGTGGGGGGGGGGTCTTTGGAGGTTGTCAAAGAGGCGG
>VSMD01059878.1:0-26225 GCA_008750895.1 Mirza zaza
ACTTTATTGCCCAGGCTAGAGTGAGTGCCATGGCGTCAGCCTAGCTCAGAGCAACCTCAAACTCCTGGGCTCAAGCAATCCTGCTGCCTCAGCCTCCCAAGTAGCTGGGACTACAGGCATGTGCCACCATGCCCGGCTGATTTTTTCTATATATTTTAGTTGGCCAATTAATTTCTTTCTGTTTATAGTAGAGATGGGGTCTCGCTCTTGCTCAGGCTGGTCTCGAACTCCTGAGCTCAAACAATCCGCCCACCTCGGCCTCCCAGAGAGCTAGGATTACAGGCTTGAGCCACCTCGCACGGCCCAGACGTCCCTTCTTAATCATTATCTTTTTTTTCTTTTTAACTGCTGTATGAATAAGATACCATTGTATGGATGTACCATAGTTGACTCGGTCAGTCTCCTGTTGTAGAACATTTGCATTATTTCCAGTCTTTTGCTTTCACTAACAATGTAGTGATGAATAATTTTGTGTGTGTGTCATTTTGTAATTACACAGGAGTATCTCTAAAGTAGATTGCTACAAGTGGAGTTGCCCAGTAGGTAAGTACCTACTCCCTTTAGCAATGTCCAAGAGCAGCACCTTTCCCCCTAGAACCTCACTATCAGAGTGTATAGTGTTGAATATTTGATTTTTTTGCCAAAGCCATAAGTGACAATTGATACCTCGTGTAGGTTTAGTTTATATCCCTTATTATGCATGAGATTGAATATCTTATGTTTAAAGGGCCACATATATTAATCTGGGAACTGTTCATATTCTTTTGCCCATTTTTCTATAGGATGTCTTTTCCTTCTAGAAACCGTGTATATGTTAGAAAGGTTAGCCCTATATGAAATGAGTTGCATTTTAAAAAAAGTTTTTCATTTGTGTTTTGACATTGTTCACAGTGGTTGTTTCTTTTTTTACACCATATAGAATTCGGAAATATGTGTGTATGTATTTATTTGAGATGAGGTCTCTCTGTGTTGCGCAGGCTGGCCTTGAATCCCTGGATTCAAGCAACACCCCTGCCTTAGCCTTCCAAGTAGCTGGGACTCTGCAGGCATGTGCCATCGCACATGGTTGAGGTTTTTATTTTTATTAAAGTAAAATTATATAGTTAATTTTAATACAAATCTAAAAATTATGTAGTTATTAGATTCATCAATTTTTTTTTCCATTTATGTTCATACTCAGAAAGCCTTTTCCACTCCAGATTTCATTCCTGTTTTCAAAATCTTCCTCACTAGGTTATAGTTTTTATAGGGTTTCATTTTCCTGTTTTTATTTTTATCAATTTAGAGTTTATCCTGGTATATGCTGTCAGGTATGCATCTAGGTTTATCTTTTTCTAGTTGGCTTCCAAATTCTTCTGATATTTGTTATCCTTGCTATTTTAAGATGCCACTTTGATCAACCAAATTCTCACATGTATTTAGTCTATTTGTGGACTTTATATTCCCATCCATCTTCCAGTCTACATTCATGTACCAATATTAATCTTTTTATTATTGAGGCTTTATAATTGTGGGGGGTTTTTTTGTTGTTTTTTTTTGAGACAGAGTCTCGCTTTGTTGCCCAGGCTAGAGTGAGTGCCGTGGTGTCAGCCTAGCTCACAGCAACCTCAAACTCCTGGGCTCAAGCGATCCTACTGCCTCAGCCTCCCGAGTAGCTAGGACTACAGGCATGAGCCACCATGCCCAGCTGATTTTTTCTATATATATTAGTTGGCCAATTAATTTCTTTCTATTTATAGTAGAGACGGGGGTCTCGCTCTTGCTCAGGCTGGGTTCGAACTCCTGACCTCGAGCAATCCGCCCACCTCGGCCTCCCAGAGTGCTAGGATTATAGGCATGAGCAACCACACCTGGCCTATATGGGTTTTGTTTTTTTTTTTTCTTTTCTTTTTTGTTTTTAGAGATGGAGTCTTGTTCTGTTGGTCAGGCTAGAGTTTAGTCGCCTGATCATAGCTCAGTGTAATCTTGAACTCCTGGGCTCAAGTGATTCTCCCACTTCAGTCTCCTGAGTAGCTAGGACTGCAGGTGTGCATGGCCATGCCTGGCTAATTTTTTAATTTTTTTGTAGAGGTGGGGTCTGTGTTGCCCAGGCTGGTCTTGAATTCCTGGCCTCAACTGATCCACCCTCCTTGGCCTCCCAGAGTACTGAGATTACAGGCATGAGCCATCACTCCTGGCCATAATCATGTTTTACTATTGGGTATACCTGGTCTCCTAATTGCTTGTCCTTTTCAGTTTCCTGATTGTTTTTGCTACTTAAATTAAACTTTAGGATTAGCTTGTGTAGTCTCAAAGAAAGAAAAGAACTTGTTCTTTTTATTGGGATTGCATTGAATTTATAAAAATAACTTAAGGGTTAGGGACATCTTCATGATGTTAAATGTTCTTATCCATGTACATAAGTATTTTATTTCTTCCAATTTCCTTTTGGGTCCTCTGGGGTGTTTTTAAAACTTTCTTCATATAGGTTTTAAGCACTTCTTAGTAAGTTTATTTCTAGATATTTTCTTTTATGTTGCTGTTTTGAATGGAGTCATTGTTGGAATATTTGAAGCCTATTGATTTCAACATATTTTATTCCCTGTTTACCTTACTGAGTTTTTTTATAATTATATTAAACAATAATTTAGGTCAGGGACATCCTTATCTGTTTAGAATTTAGTAGAAATGCCTCCAGTGTTTTTATATTAGATAAGATGCTGCCTTTTGTGGTCAGATATAGATTATGATTACTTATATAGATGTAGATGTAGATTATCCATGCTGCCTAGGTTTCTGTGGGTTTGAGTAGAAACAAAAAGGTTTTTTTTGGGGGGGGGAGACAAAATCTCACTCTTATTGCCCCAGCTAGAGTGTTGTGGCATCAGCCTAGCTCACAGCAACCTCAGACTCCTGGCCTCAAGTAATCCTCCTGCCTCAGCCTCCCGAGTAGCTGGGACTACAGGCATGCGCCACCATGCCCGGCTAATTTTTTTCTATATATTTTTAGTTGGCCAATTAATTTGTTTCTATTTTTAGTAGAGATGGGGTCTCGCTCTTGCTCAGGCTGGTCTCGAACTCCTGAGCTCAAACGACCTGCTCATCTCGGCCTCCCAGAGTGCTAGGATTACAGGTATGAGCCACTGCGCCTGGCCAAAACAAAAAGTTTTAAGGCTGAGCCCACTGCTGTACTGTAGATGCAACAACCAGGAAAAATCACATTAATCAAGGAAACAAAAAAATCCCTCCAAAATCTGTGACATTGCAGTCATAAAATCAAATGGAACAAAACTAAGATGTCCATTCCTGTTCTTCCATTTTCTGTCTATTCTCTTCTTTTGGGTGACCATATCTTTACTCACTTTCTCTGTTTATCTTTTCTGTTCCTTTTTTAACTTTGCTTGATGATTCTTTTTTTTTTTTTTGAGACAGAGTCTCGCTTTGTTGCCCAGGCTAGAGTGAGTGCCGTGGCATCAGCCTAGCTCACAGCAACCTCAAACTCCTGGGCTCCAGCGATCCTGCTGTCTCAGCTTCCTGAGTAGCTGGGACTACAGGCATGCACCACCATGCCTGGCTAATTTTTTCTATGTATATTAGTTGGCCAATTAATTTCTTTCTATTTATGGTAGAGACGGGGTCTCGCTCTTGCTCAGGCTGGTTTCGACCTCCTGACCTCGAACAATCCACCCACCTTGGCCTCCCAGAGTGCTAGGATTACAGGCGTGAGCCACCATGCCGGCCTTTGCTTGCTTCTTAAAGTTTTTGTGTCTAAGCTTCATTTTGTTCTGTTTCATTCTTCATCTGCTTTGTGACAGTATTTGTTAGATGAATTTATTTAACTGTTGGAAGATTATGCTGGTCATTTTTTTATCATTTTTCTTATAGTATCCTTGTATGGACAAATTATTTTGTTACTCATGTTTGTATGAAATAGATTGCGCTAGACAAGTACCTGGAAAAAGGCATAGTAGCATTCTGTGTTTCCAAGCTCATGTGACCCTTCTAGTGTTAGAGCAAACGACTCCTGCTCTTTATCGCCGACCAACTTGTGTGTTGGTTGCTGAGGCCAACTTTTATGTTCAGCCCTCCGTCTCCCATAATCCTTCACAGTACTTACCTTCCAGGATATTGCATTCATTTTTAGAAGTTGCTAGATCTAACATCTCTGGATACCCCACTCCCAAGTGCTTTTCAAGCCCGCTCTTTCTACTCCCCGCTGCAGTCCTAATCAAGTATTCCCTCGTAAGAGTGAGGCCTTCTCATTCTATAAGGAAATATTAGCTACAGTATTCTGAACTGAACAGTTCAAGTCCTTAGAACCCCCTCAGCAGTCCTGGTTCTTCCTGAGTTGTCTTTGCAATTTCCTGTTTAGGCCTTCTATTTGGGTTTGCATTGGATGGCGTTTGAATTTTTTTCTGTCTCTAGGGTTTTTTTTGCATTTTTGTTAGTGAAATGTCTCTAGTTTTTTTGTTCATTATTAGGCTCTGTTACAGTTATTTTCACTCAGGCAAGTTCCTCATTTTGAGAATGGATATTTGCCCATTATTTATGAGTTCTTGTTATTTCAAGTGCTGCTTCTTGCTACATCAACCACACTATTGTGGTTCTTGCACCACTTCTGCTATTTTGGGTGTTTTGGGCCATACTTAAACATAATCTGGAATTAATATTTTCTCTCTACTAGTTTCATGAAAGATATAGTATATGGATTGGCTGGTTCTCCATTCTCTCAGTCCCATTATTTTTGATGTTTTGTATGGTGATTCAGAAGAAGTACTTGAAAAATTCAAAACTAAGCTGCCACCACAGTGCTATGAAGCTTCTTGCCTCCTTGACTGTTGGTGTTCCTAGGATTCTGTCCTTGAACATCTTCACATTTTGTGCATATTTTATATAAGCAATCACAGTAACATTCTGCCTGTAGCTTCAGCAGCAGGGATAGTCTGACAACTGGCAAATTCCCATTCTATTCTGAGTGTCTTCATCTGTATTTCCAACTATCTAATTGCTACATCTGCCTGCATGTTCCTCAGAAATCTGACACTGAATGTACAAAATATCAAACTTGATCTCCTTCCTGCAGGTTTCTTCCAGCCAACTTACCTTCTCATGTTTCTTTCATGTACATTACTGTTTAAATTAGACTCTAAACCTTATATTTCTGACACACCTTGTTAAAAATTTTAACACACTTAGTAGATGGGGGATGTGTATGTGTAAGTAGGAATTTAAATGCTTTACAATTTTGCTTTTTTATATGATTTCAACTTTATGGAAAAGTTGGAATAGTACAGAGAAACCTCATGGATCCAAATTCACCAGTCATTTCTATATATATTTTTTTTGTTTGTTTGTTTTGTTTATTTCTCCAAATATGTGTGTGTAATTTTTTTCTGAACAATTTGAAACTAGTTGGAGACATGCTTCCTTTTTCTATAAATACTTGGGTGTGAATTTTCTAAGAACAAGAACATTTTTTTTTTTTTTGAGACACAGTCTCGCTTTGTTGCCCAGGCTAGAGTAAGTGCCGTGGCGTCAGCCTAACTCACAGCAACCTCAAACTCCTGGGCTCAAGCGATCCTCCTGCCTCAGCCTCCCGAGTAGCTGGGACTACAGGCATGCGCCACCATGCCCGGCTAATTTTTTTTATATATATTAGTTGGCCAATTAATTTCTTTCTATTTTTATAGTAGAGACAGGGTCTCGCTCAGGCTGGTTTTGAACTCCTGACCTTGAGCAATCCGCCCGCCTCGGGCTCCTAGAGTGCTAGGATTACAGGCGTGAGCCACTGTGCCCGGCCAAGAACATTTTCTTTTATAACTACAGTACAGTGATCAAAATCAAGAAATTTAATATTGATCTATTATACTTATAAATCCAAAATCCATACTGAAATTTGGTCCATCATCCCAATAATGTCTTTTATTGATTTAAAAATATATATTTTTTTTCTGGAGTGCATTGGCTATTCACAGGTACAGTCATAGCATACTGCAGCCTCAGTCAATCTCTAGTAGCTTGAGGCTATATTCTGTACCACTGCACCTGGCTTGAAAATGTTTTTTCAATAAATGGATGAACCTGTATATATAGGACATTTCTAATATATTATTTCACTCAGAATATAATACAAATAAGGCAAATAGTAGGGCTCCAGGAGAACATTTGAGTTTTTATTCTTGAATACTCAGAACAGCTTGCTATGCACCCTACCCAGGCGGCTTAGTTCTAATAGGCATGTGTTGTTACAGTCAGTTCATCCAGGAATAACAGCCGTGGTTAAAATCCTGTCAGGAGCTTGTGTGGGAGTGTGGTGCTAGAGAGCAATAGCAATCAGTCACATAAGGAATGAACAGCTTTCCTATGTCAGTAAAATTCTGAAAGTTAATTTTCCCTTTTTTCCCTTATTTCTGGATTTGTGGAAACATTAAATGGAATGAACATGGCCTTGATATTTAGAATTCAAATGGTCCTAGTCCCTTTGCCCACATACTTGTGTGTGCTTTAGTCTCTAAGGCAAAAGGTCACTACTTTGTTCTGTTTCACAGGGCCACTTCCTTGGGCTTCCTTGGAAACTGCACCTTCTTCATCCTTCAGAAGGCCGGGAGGCCCCAGAGCTCAGCCTGAGTTCTAGGATGGTACTTTGGCCCCAGCATTAAGATTGTAGTGCTCTGTCACTTCCCCGGTATTGGGTTATAAAGTGACCAAATTGTTTGTGTGATCCTCCACTGAAGCAAAACAACAAACTGTATGGTGGAGAAAAGAAGTAGAAAGGAAGCCTGTCCAGGTAAGTGAGTGATGACAAGGCAAATTGCAGTTGTTCAGTCAATAGTTACACCTCTGAAATGCTTTTAAGGACATTTTCTTACAGGCGCTAGTCTTGGCGTATCATTTGGTGTGAATTTTTTAGATACCTGAATGATATTTCCAGTCATTATTTATTTTCTGTTTCAGTACTCTGCTTCTTTCATGAGATTCTAGAGAAGCAGATGCCCCTCTTAGCTCTATTCTGAGGTGCACACTTCATACTGCATATGTGCTGCCTCTGTTGTGATTGTTCTTCTCCATTCTCATATCCAGTTTTATATCCCCCTTTGTGTATAGATTCCTCTCCTCATGCATTGTCCTTTGTAGATCTTAAGTCTTTACATAACATCTGATGTTTGCATTCCTTTTTATTACTTACCACTTATCTGTCATTCTTTCAGTGGCTAAATGTCTTAGAGTTATATTTTACATTAGTATTCATGGTTCCTTTTTTCTTCTTACCCAACTCCCCTATCATAGATCAACTGCTCTGCTCTGCCTCCTTTCTTTCCCCTGCCCCCCATATACCTCTTTTATAAGCTACTGACTTAGAAATCAGTGCTGCTCTTCTGCTGTATTGTGTGTGTATGTATGTGTATGTAAGAGAGTGTGTATTTTGTTTTTTAATATAATACATGAAGGCCGGGCATGGTGGCTCACACCTGTAATCTCTGCACTTTGAGATTCAGAGGTGGAAGGATCACTTCAGGCCAGGAGTTCAAGACAAGCCTGGGCACCATAGACGCTATCTACACACACACACACACACACACACACACACACACACACACACACACACACACACACACACACACACACACACACACACACACACACACACACACACACACACATTTATATCTAAATAAAATACATTAACTTGTAAAAATTTTTGAACATGAAGGTATACAGTAAGTAAGTCTCTCTCATACCTGATCCTTAGTCCTGCAGTTTCTTTTCAAAGATGGGGTCATTTAAGAGTTTCACATGTATCCTCCTTGAGGTAGTCTATGAATAAACCAGCATATATTATGTATTTATGCTGCAAATATATATATATAAGCCCTCATTATTCCTTTTCATATAAATGGTGGTGTGTATTCTGTTGTGTATGTAGTTTTATTTCTTGGAGAGAATTCTCTAGCAACAGAATTTATTTAATCTGTCTCCTGTTAATGGACATTTAAGGTTGTTTCCAGGCTTGTGCTATTGAGATCTTATGCTATCAGGAAACAGAGCAATTATCATAGGTGATCAGAGTACCAATCAAGCAGAAGTGAGAGAATTCCAAGAGGGGTGATTCAAACATAACAAATAGATCCTTTCTTCTAAAATGGCAGAAGACATCTCTGCCCACTTTGCTAGTAAAGACACAAGTATGTATACTTGTTTATGTTGCTTCACAGAGATAGTCAGGTACAACTACTTAGTAATTTACTCAAGTGGAAATTCTGGGTCGAAGTTATGTTTATAAATTTGATTGAAATAGGCATATTGCTCTCAAAAGCAGTTAAACCAATTTACATTTCTACCAACATGGTGATTCATATATTCAACAAATATTTATTAAATGGTATTTGTTAGGTACAGTTTCAGGTAGTAGGGATATGTCAGCTATCAAAACAGTCAAAATTTCCTTCTTCCTAGAATTCTATAATTTTTGCTTGGAAACTCAAATTTTATTATTGTCAGTTGTTTTCCTTAAAATGATGGCTCACTTTGTTCTTTTTGAAGAAAGTGTCTGCCAAATAAATACCCAAGTGTGAATAACCATGATTTATAAATCAGCCATTCTTCCAAGTAAAACAATGGCCCATGAAAAATGGCTAGTTTAGCTCACAACTTGAATGATTGTGTGCTTTATCTCGAAGTAGCTATCACACTTTGTTATACAATAGAAGAGAGTATACAAAGAATTATATTAAGTTTTCATACTTTTTTTTAGCTTTTCGTGTAATTGATATTTACCACTTTTTTTGTTTACTTGGTTTTCTGTATTTCACTCAGATTCCCTTCTAATGTCCTCAGAATGGTAAACTCCCTCTCAATACTAGTTTTTACATGGTCAATACATTGGGAAATCTTTCATTTCCCTACCCGCAGAGATAACTACTTCTGGAACTTATGTTCTCCTACTCTAATCTGGACTGGCTGTACTCTGACCTCATAGTCAGCTCTGATCTTGTAGTTTTTCATCACTATTATCATGGAAATTTTCTTTACTCATTTCCTGTGTTGCTTTCCCTCTTTCCTGGACCCTGTGCCTGTTGCCTTTTCTGTCTACTAATTTTGGTGGAGTACATCTTCCTGTAACATCATGAGAGAAAGGTGCATTTTGAGGTAAACTTTTTGAGCATTTGCATATCTGAAAAATGCCTTTGTCCCATTACATTGATAGACTAAGTCTAAATTGTTTTCTCTCAGAATTTTGTCTTCTAGTTTCCCATATTTCTTTTGAGAAATTTGGTGGCATTTTGTGACACAGTAATGTGTCTAGGTATAGATTAATTATTGTGTAGGTACCAAGTGGGCCCTTTCAGTCCTTGGATTCCTGAGAGTATAGGCAGTTTTTTTGTTCTTTGACTATTTTCCTCTAATCAGTTTTCATTCTTTTTTTTTTTCTTTTCTGGAACTTCTTTTACTCAGCTATTTTATTTTCTTGGTTTATCTCTGATTTTGTCATAAAGCTTCTACCAGGGAATGACGCTTGTCACTTGTGATCATATTTCATTGGCCGAACAAGTATCTAGCCATGTCAAAGTTTGCAATCTTTTTTTTTTTTTTTTTTTGAGACAGAGTCTCGCTTTGTTGTCCAGGCTAGAGTGAGTGCTGTGGCGTCAGCCTAGCTCACAGCAACTTCAAACTCCTGGGCTCAAGCAATCCTCCTGCCTCAGCCACCCGAGTAGCTGGGACTACAGGCATGCGCCACCATGCCCGGCTAATTTTTTCTATATATATCAGTTGGCCAATTAATTTCTTTCTATTTATAGTAGAGACGGGGTCTTGCTCTTGCTCATGCTGGTTTCGAACTCCTGACCTCGAGCAATCCGCCTGCCTCGGCCTCCCAGAGTGCTAGGATTACAGGCATGAGCCACTGCACCCGGCCTAAAGTTTGCAATCTTTATAAGGAAACCTTGTTATTGATGAATACGCTGTGCCTCATCTTCCCTTTTTTCTCCTTCTCTCTCAGAGGTTTTAATTTCTAAGAGAACGTTTTCTTTGTTTCTTGCTTACAAAACTGTTACCATTTCAGTGATAAAACATTTTCTCATAACTGTCCATGATTGGTTTTAGTGTTTTTTTGTTTGCTGGACCTTGTCTTTATTGCCTCAGAGCTTCTTTTTTCTCTTTATTTTCATCTTTCATGTTAGTGGGTTTCTTCAAATGTGTAGGGAGTATTTGCTATAAAATCAGATATAATAGTGAATCACTAAAAGGTGACCATAAGCTCTTTTGTGCCTGAGTGCTTCTAGTTATCTGGTAGGCTTCAGTGGATGAAAAGTAAAATGCCTAATGAACCACTGGTCTTTTCCCTGAGGAAGGATTATACTACCTTACTCTAGTGAACTCAGCCATGGCCAACTCCTTTGTTTTGGCCAATGAAATGTGAACACACATGCCAGTTATCATTTTGGTGGGCGCATCCTAATGAGGTTTATCACAGGCTTTTCAGTTTCTCCAGAGAAGAATCCTCTCATATCCTGCTCATAGGTATATATACCTGGTTGCCAACATTTTTTGGCCTCAGCTGCAGAATGGTGCTGGGGATCTCACTATATTATATGTAGATTTAATCCCATTGATTTTTGGTATAGTACCTCATTCCTGTCATCTCAATTTTCTGGGTGTTTCTGAGCTCTGATTAAATTTCTGAAAAGAATACACTGCAATTTCATACGGAGAAGTAGTCCTTTGTTCTCATGACTGGATCGGTGCAGATCCAACTGCTTCTTTTTTTTCCTCTCATTTTTTTTTTAACTTTTTAATTTTTTTTTTGAGACAGGGTGTCACTTTGTTGCCCAGGCTAGAGTGAGTGCTGTGGCATCAGCCTAGCTCACAGCAACCTCAAACTCTTGGGCTCAAGCAATCCTCCTGCCTCAGCCTCCCGAGTAGCTGGGACTACAGGCATGCGCCACCATGCCCGGCTAATTTTTTCTCTATATATTAGTTGGCCAATTAATTTCTTTTTATTTTTATAGTAGAGACAGGGTCTCACTCTTGCTCAGGCTGGTTTTGAACTCCTGACCTTGAGCAATCCGCCCGCCTCGGCCTCCCAGAGTGCTAGGATTACAGCCAACTGCTTCTTATGCTATGTCTTTTTTTCAGCCACCATGCCTTACTCATTTTTTGAAAATACTTGGTTTCCTTTATTTCCTGAGTCTTTCTGATACTTTGTGGCATAAATTGGCTTGCTTAACACTGTAGTACTTATCTGCAGTACTTTTAGGTTATTTGAACTTTCTCAACTAACTGCTGTTCATTGAAAAGCTTTCATATGTTTTCCATTATTGAACAGTTTGTTAATGTTTGTTGTGAACCAGTGTCTCCTATATATTCTTTCATCCTGTTGAGTTTGTACCATTTTCTTTTTCTTGTCATTTTAATGGCATTTTTGGAGGAAGCAGTTGTTAGTTATCTTTTCCCTTTCTTACAGATACTAGTGTTACTTCCCTTTCTTAGACTCCCTGGTGGACTTTAACATTTTTATGTGGTCCTCTTTTTATCCTGTTTGGCAATTCCTTATTATTAGGCAATTTGCTGAATTCTGAAATGAAAAGGTTATTTTTCTAGAGTAATCCAAGGTTTGTGGACCCATGAGTGTTAATTTTCTTCCTAAGTAACCTCCACAAGGCAAGGATTCCTGTCCCAAAATTTAGTTGGAGATATTGATCATACTGATGTTTTTCATGCTGGGTTATGGGCTGCCTGAGTTAATCCCAAGAAAGCACAATCTAAAACTTTCTTACTAGTAACGTAGCAGGACAATTCACAAATAATAGTGATGATAGCATAAAGGTACTATTTATTGAGTGCTTCATATGTGCCAGCCACAGTTCTGAACACTATACATTAATTCCTTTAAATGTTGATTCTTTGTACTCCATTTTAGAAGAAGCCTGAGAAGAGCAGATAGAGAGCAGCAAGATTTGGGAGGCAAGTTGCATCCATCTCCAATAAAGTACAGACTGAGAAAAAAACAGTGAATATAAGAAAATTGGAAAAGCACTTCTGATCTCAGACCTTATATCTTTTAAGGTAACACCTTTATGAGTTTGAAAGACATTTAGACTTAATCATGAGAGAAGTTGTGTAGAAGCATCAATTTAGTTTGGAAATCCTCTACCACAGCTTCTTATTTATGGTATTAACTCCCTTTAAGTGGAAATGCCTTTAGTTTAAGAAGTTTGTACCCCATCTTATACCAGAGCATTCGTATTGGAGAGAAATCCTATGAATTTATTGAATGTGGGGAAGTTTTCACTCCCATGTCACATCTCATTGAATATAGAAGTCATGCTGAAAAGAAATACTGTGCTTCTAAGGAATATTGAAAAGCATTTAGCTAGATGACAAATCTCATTGAGCAGCAGAAAATTCATGCTGGAGAAAAATCAGTGAATGCAGTAATACATCATTGAATATTAAAAAATTTGTATTGGAGAGAAAGCTTTGAATATACTGAGTATGATAAAATTTTTTTTCTCAAACCTTATCCCTTACTTTGCATTTGAAGGCCATACACAGAGAAGCCTTATAAATGTAAGAAATGTGGAAATATCATCAGCCAAAAGTAAATTCTGACTCATCAAAAAATTTATACTGCAGAGAAACCTTGTGAATGTGGGAAAGCTTCCATTCAGATGTCACACCTCAGTCAGCAGAAAATTTATAGTGGGGAAAACCCCTTTGCCTGCAAGGTATGTGGGAAAGCCTTCAGCCACAAATCAAATCTCACTGAACATGAGCATTTTCATAATAGAGAAAAACCTTTTGAATGTAATGAATGTGGAAAAGCCTTTAGCCAAAAGCAGTATGTCATTAAACATCAGAACACCCATACTGGAGAAAAGCTTTTTGAATGTAATGAATGTGGAAAGTCCTTCAGCCAGAAGGAAAACCTCCTTACCCATCAGAAAATTCACACTGGAGAGAAACCTTTTGAGTGTAAAGATTGTGGGAAGGCTTTCATTCAGAAGTCAAACCTCATCCGACATCAGCGAACTCACACAGGAGAGAAGCCCTTTGTGTGTAAGGAGTGTGGAAAAACCTTTAGTGGCAAATCAAACCTTACTGAGCATGAGAAAATCCATATTGGCGAGAAACCCTTTAAATGTAGTGAATGTGGAACAGCTTTTGGCCAGAAGAAGTACCTCATAAAACATCAAAACATTCACACTGGAGAGAAACCCTATGAATGTAATGAATGTGGAAAAGCCTTCTCTCAACGAACATCACTTATTGTACATGTGAGAATTCATTCAGGTGATAAACCATATGAATGCAATGTATGTGGAAAAGCCTTCTCTCAGAGTTCATCTCTTACTGTCCATGTGAGAAGCCATACAGGTGAGAAACCCTATGGTTGTAATGAATGTGGGAAAGCTTTCTCTCAATTCTCAACCCTTGCTCTGCATTTGAGAATACACACAGGTAAGAAGCCTTATCAATGTAGTGAATGTGGGAAAGCTTTCAGCCAGAAGTCACACCACATTAGACACCAGAAAATCCATACTCATTAAAAGCCCTGTGAATACCTTGAAAATGGTGACATTTTCATTAGGAATTTACACATCATAGTGTATCAGAAATAATCATTCTGAGCAGAGCACCACAAATGAGTTAAACTAACAAATACTAAAAACTTACGGGATATCAGAAAATTTGTACTGAAGAGAAAGTCATTTGTATGATAAAAAGCCTACAGAAAAACTTATAGCAAAGGTAATGCCGAAACTTTAGACATATTTCCACTGCAATGGAAATGGAGAACATGACTGTTACCATTGCTCTCGTCATAGATCTGGAGATCTTCACCAGTGTAATAAGGAAAATATATTGTAAGTATTGAAAATGAAGAGACAAAAATAAATGATAGTATCAACTACAAATGTAAATTATTATAAGACTCTTGTGGTATTGATTCAACTGAGCAGAAGAGATTCTAGAAAGAGATCTATGCATTTCTTAGAATTTAGAATATGATAGAAATAGCATCAGGTGAGGAATAATGGGACTATTTTAAAAAATGATTTGGAGATAATTTGTTCTCCAAGGGGGAAAAAATAGACCATGAACTATAAACAAAAATAAAACCTACAGAGACTAAAAACAATAATATGAAAAAGCTATATTCTGAAATGGTTATGACCTTGGGAAGTAGGGAAACATTCCTTGTAA
Source organism: Mirza zaza (assembly GCA_008750895.1). Classification (NCBI taxonomy): domain Eukaryota; kingdom Metazoa; phylum Chordata; class Mammalia; order Primates; family Cheirogaleidae; genus Mirza; species Mirza zaza. The sequence continues at coordinate 14,185 of VSMD01059878.1, forward strand.
CAACTTCAAAGATACTTATTAATTCTACTTTTGAGTATATATGCTCAGGAAATAATGTACCAGGATATTAACTATGGCTTGATTTGTAGTATACAAAAATTGGATACAACTTGAATGCCCATCAGGAACAAAATGGAAAATACTTATGATGGAATACTGTATATCTGTCAAATGCAAGAAATGAGATCCACATGTATTAACATCTGAAAAATATTGTTGATGGGGAATCAAGTTGCAGCATGATGCATATAGTACAATGACTTTGTAAATTTTAACTAGAACTTCCCTCACAAAATTCAGTACTGTATACTGGTAATGGATACATATATGTATGTAAATGTTTTGAAATGGATTGGAAGGATACAGACCCAACTCTTGATAGTGGTCACCTGTGAAGAGCGGAGAATGGAAGGGAATGGAATCAGTGTGGGAGGTGGGGTGGGGATTGGTTAAAGGGGACTTCAGCTTTTTATATAAACATCCATTTCTCTTTAAAAAGACTGTAAGTAAATATAAAGATACTAGTTAATTCTGGATTGTGGAATATGGATATGTTGTCTTATTTTTTGTACTTTTCTGTATTTTTAAAATTTCTCAATAAGAATGGGGAAGAGGATGGGAATGTTTACCTGTAGAAATCACATTATAATGGATTCATTCCCAAATACTAAACTTTTTATAGAAAATATTTCTAAAATTTTATCAACAATGAATGGATGGACTTGCTCTCTATGTAATATGAAATTATCTATTTTATTAAAATTAAAAATGACAGCATACTCCAAATCTGTCTTAATTTATTTTAACATGGTGTATACTATATGATCTTAAAATTTCTATCATTTTGCAACATATCATTTGAACTTAGAAATTTTTAAGAACTTTTTGTTAAAGATATACATGCACAGGCTTCATATAATTTGTATTTCTCATTTAGACTGATTTATAATGTCAGTTTTTCTGTCCTATAAATTTCCATTGGAATTATACACATTAAAAGTTGTTTCTGATAATTTCATTCTTATAAAAACCATTCAACTTTCCAGAACTTCTACAATTAGTGATTTAGATGCCGACACCTGGATCTCAATATTTTTTTTTTTTTTAAGACAGAGTCTCGCTTTGTTGCCCAGGCTAGAGTGATTGCCATGGTGTCAGCCAGCTCACAGCAACCTCAAACTCCTGGGCTCAAGCAATCCTACTGCCTCAGCCTTCCGAATAGTTGGGACTACAGGCATGCGCTACCATGCCCGGCTAATTTTTTCTATATATATTAGTTGCCAATTAATTTCTTTCTATTTTTAGTAGAGACGGGGTCTCGCTCTTGCTCAGGCTGGCTTTGAACTACTGACCTCAAGCAATCCGCTCACCTCGGCCTCCCAGAGTGCTAGGATTACAGGCGTGACCCACCATGCCTGGCCTGGATCTCAGGTTTAACCTGTAGGTTATTTTATTCCTCCCACTGCTTTGGCAGACATAACCTTTTTGTTTCTTTTACTGAGTGGAGAGAAGATGGGATGGGGATAAGAAAAGTAGCTCAGACCCTGGACAGAATTCTATTTCATAAACCAATCTTTCTTGAAGATATTTTTTATTTCATCCTTCATCACAGTATTAGTTGATATAAAGAATGTTATTAAAGGTTTTCTTGGATAATAGTGAACATCAACAATATACAGTATTTGAGGTTGATTTCAAAACGTTTTAAAAAGAACTCAAACTCATTAAATACCACAGTTGCACTGTGTATTTTTTATTAGCCTTTTTGGAGGAATGATCATGAATTCTACACTTAAACATCTAAATGAATCCTTTCTAAAATGAAGTCCCCTGCCCCTTTCCTTTCCCTGTTTGACTATGTCTATAGCTCACAGTTAAAGGTGTACTCTTTAGGGGGAAGGAATGGCAGGGGCAATATATGTAACCCTAACAATATTTGTACCCCCATAATATGATAAAAGGAAAAAAAAAGTGTACTCTTTATAATATGGCCCACTGTATCCATGGGTTCTGCATCCAATAATTCAACCAACCGTGGGTTGAAAATACTCAAAAGTTAAAAAAAAAAAATAACTATTTGCATAGCATTTACATTGTATTAGGTATCTTATGTAATCTAGAGATGATCCAAAGTGTATGGGAGAATGTGCATAGGTTGTATGTAAATGCTATGTCATTTTATATAGGGAACTTGAGTATCCGCAGGGGTCCTGGATATTGAGGGATGATGGTGGTATGAATATAAGCTGTTTTATGAAAAGCCTGGCTATGGAATGTTGCTATTACAGATGAGTAGGAAAGTTAAACACAATTTTGTCATACAAGGCAATGATAACAACTTGGCATTTATTTAACTCTACTTCCCCGGTCCCCTGGCTCCAGACCAATAAAATGAAATAACATTACTCAGGAAGTGTAATTAGCACAGAATAGATACAGCAGGGGACCAAATCAGTCAATCTTAAGAACAGCTCAACAGGCCTGGCGCAGTGGCTCACGCTTGTAATACTAGCACTCTGGGAGTCCAAGGTGGGCAGATTGCTCAAGGTCAGGATTTCAAAACCAGCCTGAGCAAGAGCGAGACCCCATCTCTACTATAAATAGAAAGAAATTAATTGGCCAACTAAAAAAATATATACAAAAAATTAGGTGGGCATGGTGGCACATGCCTGTAGTCCCAGCTACTCGGGAGGCTGAGGCAGCAGGATTGCTTGAGCCCAGGAGTTTGAGGTTGCTGTGAGCTAGGCTGACACCACAGCACTCACTCTAGCCTGGGCAACAAAGCGAGACTCTGTCTCAAAAAAAAAGAATAGCTCAACAAATTTTCATAGAACTGAGAAAAAGGACAGATTGAAATTATGAAAAGAAAAAGTACAAAGTAGGTGCAGAATACCCTCTATATGTGCAATAGACATTTAAAGGGGTAAGAAAAGAACAGATGTACAAGATGGAAATAATAGTTTAAAAATAACAGAAGGACTTAACTTCAAGGATGATTAAATATACACACTTTTTGCATTTCTCCTAAGTAAAAACCCTGGATGTTTACTGAAACTAAACACAAGACTCTTAAAGGTAGAGAAAAGAAGAAAAACAGTAAGGACCATGGGGCCTAAGGAATAACACAATAGTGCATAACGTGGGTTTTTGTTTTGCCTCATATATCCCAGACGTGGATCTGGAGAAGCTGGCAACCCTGAAATGCCAATGGGTGCAGGAAAAGAAAACAAAAAACAAAACATGCTTTCTTTAGCCAAAGAACGAGGAAATGGGAAGCCTGGTAAGATAAAACATTTAGACAAAAATTGTTCTATTCCATCCAAACACAACAGAAAAAACTGGCTTCATTCATACACTTAGCAAAGGCTAAGCCACTTCACCCGGCCTATTATTTCTTAAATTATTTTTTTCTGCATTAATATCGCTTTCCTCTACTACCAGAACTCCAGTGACACTAGAACTTCAGAGCACTTGATACTGTCCCAGAAATTGCTGAAGGTCTATTCATTTTTTTAAATCTTTTTCTCGCTGTTCTTTAATTGGATAGGACACGTTTCTGTTATCTCCATTCTGCTATTGAGTCCAACTTAACACATTTTAAAAATCCCAGATCTTGTATTTTTCAATTTTAAAGTTTCCATTTCATGACTAGCCTTTACAAGTTTCCATTTGGATCTTTTTATAGTTTCTATGTCTCTTAAAAAATTCTATATTTCCATTCATTCAAAAGTGTTCATGTTCACTTCATGTAGCATAGTGATCATAGAAGTCTTTGTCTGATGTCAACATCTGAGTCATCTTGACTTTGGCATCTGTTAATTTTATTTCCCCCCATAATTGATCACATTTTCCTGATCCTTTGCATATCAAATAATTTTGGATTGCATCTTGGGCATTTTCTGTCTAGGATTGGAATCTGCTATTTCTCCCAAGAAATCCTGGTTTCTTTTTGCAGGAAGTGGTCTATCAATATCATAATCTTTGTGTTAATGATACATATTGCTGCTAGACTGGTCACAGTAACACTCCCAATTAAAATTCAGAACTATAGGGTATTTACTTAGCTTTTATATATTTAACATGTATCCATTTAGAATCCTTGTTCTCAATAACCTCAATTAGGATTCTTCTGATGTTTCATCATTTTAGATACAAGTTTTACATTTTCAGCAGAAATACCATTTATAAATGACATTGCATCCTCATGCATTACAGTAGGAGGCCCATGATGTTGGTTTATCTATTCTTAGTGATGATGTCTTTAATTCTGTTTTTGAGACAGGGTCTTGCTCTGTTGCTGGGTTAGAGTGTAGTGGTGTCATTGTAGCTCACTGCAGTCTCAAACTCCTGGACTCAAGCAATCCTCCTGCCTCAGCCTCTCCAGTTGCTGGGACTATAGGCATGTGCCCCATGCTGAGCTAATTTTTCTATGTTTAGTAGAAGATGGAGTCTAGCTCTTGCTCAGGCTGGTCTTGAACTCCTGACCTCAAGTGATCCACCTTGGCCTCCCAGAGCACTAGGATTACAGGTATGAGCCTCTGTGCCTAGCCTTTAATAATTGTGAAAGTTACTGTTAGGTTTCTCCACAGTAAAATTATCATTTTTCTTTAGTAATAAATAATTTCTGAGGTTAATCCTTTGAGACTATGTAAAAATCCCCTAGTTTTAGCATCTACTGATGATTGTTATCTGAATCAATTGTTACCACAATGTTTACAAAGGGGGGATTTCCTAATTCCATCATTCTTTTTATATTCTGCTATAAGGAAAGCACTCTCTCCAATCTCAATTACCTATTTATCTGTCACTTTATTTCATATGGATTCACAAACTCCTTTGTGAAGATTAAATGGATTATATTACTGTAATTTTGATACTCTTTATTTTGATGCTCAGTATGTTCCTGAAATTTGGAGACTTGGACAATTCAGATGCACTACTTTATCTTTTTGATAAATATCCATCATTTTTGAGCCCATCCTTTCTAGATCAACAAGATGTTTTGGTTCCATCTTGTACTGTTTCTAACTCAGCCATGAAATTAGCCACTTCTTCAAGGAGGCTTAGTGTTGAAGAGCAAGATCTGGGTGCTGGTGAGCTCACTGCTACTACTGTGATGTCATTGCTTCTAGGCCTTTATAGTGAACAGACCTTTGAAATATACACTCACATTTTATTATATTTCCATATTAAGATAATGACATCATCCTGATGTGTCCAATTCCAATCTTACCTAACAACTTTCTTCTTTACCTATTTTCCCATTTTGTATCTGTACTTTCCTTCTTTAAATCTGAGAAACCTAGCTCCTGACTTTATCAACATATTTAATCCTACTACGCAGACAATAATTACAAAAGTGATACACCCACACCACTGTAACAAAGAAACATATTCTGATTCTAAAGCTGTTTTATCTTTATGAAATTCACAAAAAGATGTTAAAATATTTCTTTAACATTTAAGATGTTCTACTTTACTCATAATAAGAGAAATGTAACAAATCATACTGAGAAGCAATTTTGCCCCTATCAGGTTGACAAAAATTAAAACATTTGACAATACACTCTATTGGTGGGGCTGAGGAGAAACAGCCATGTCATACATTGCTGGTGGCAATGCAAAATTATATTTTTTGTTAGATGTTTGGTAAGTAACAAAGTTATGTCTTCTTTACCTTTCAACTCAGCAATCCCACTTCTAGATACTCACAATAATATGGAAATACATTTACACAAAATTATTTACTACAGTATTATGTGTAATATTTTAAAGAAAAATATTTTAAAGAATATATTCGCAAAATATTTTAAAGAATCTAAACATCCGCATATAAAGTATTGTCCATTCACACAGTGCCGCTGTTAATAAAAAAGATAATCTTATAAATTGATTTAGATCTAAGAAACAACACAATGTTGAGTTCCTTGGGTTTTCTTCTTACCCAAAATGCATGAGACTCGGAGCTTGAAGCAGCAAGAAACCTGGAGACACCAACAGATTCAGTAAAAAAAGTCCTAACAAAAACCTGCTCTCTGTAGACAATAGACCAGGAAAACGGTAGCTTAGCAAGACATATAACTAATGTCTTGCTAATAATTACCCTACTTCAGCCACAAACCACAGAAAAACAAACTGGTACCACACATCTATGTAAGCAAAGGCCAAGTAGAGAACCTAGACTTTTCTGACTAGACTAACAAGGCTCCCCAACCTCCTTACCAGGATGGTTTCAGGAAGACTATGAAGGGAAACAGGACTCTCATCTCAAACAGCAGTTAGGGGGGCCCTTGGAGTCATGTGGAGAATCTAGATTTCTATCCCCCCACTCAGAGGGAAAGAGATATTGCCCAAACAATCTGCTGGGTTGGCGTCAGAGTAGATGTAGTTTAGTCAGTATCTTCACCATTGCCCAACTCAACAAAGCCACCCCCACCTCCATGGTGTATATGGAGGGCACTAATAAGGCATTCCTATCTCTATTAGCCAGGGAAGTATAAAAAGGCAGGTACTATGGAGCCATAACTCCCATATATACCTAACAGTACGGAGGACCCCCCTCCCCCAGGTGTCAGTGGTGAGTGTGAAACCTGTATTTCTACATACTATATGGCACAGCAAAATGGCACTCACCCCACTCTGATGCCAGAGTGGTGTTAGAGAAACAAAGTTTAAGATCTAGAATCTCATAACATAATAGACAAAGTTCTCCATTCCAACTGAAAATCAATCATGTTAACACCTAGGAAAATCTCTAATTTAATGGGGGAAAAAAACAACAAAGGAGCATGGAGATGACAGAGATGTTAGAATTATCTGATAATATATAACACAGATATCATAAAAGTGCTTTAACAATCACAAACACACCTGAAACAAATGAAATACAAATTCTCAATAAATAGGAAGTCCAGAAAAGAATTAGAACATATACAAAATAACCAAATGGAAAGTATAGAATTGAAAAATATAACCGAAATAAACTCAATGGATGGACAAAGAGCAGAAATAGAGGAGATACAGGAAAGAATCAGTGAACTATAATACAAAACAATAGAAATTACCCAATCTGAACAAGGGAGAACACAGACTGGAAAAAAAATGAAGAGATAGAGGAACCTGTCAGACTATAACACAAGATCTAACATTCATGTCATTGAAATCCTGGAAGGACAGGAAAAAGACGGCTGAAAAAGTACTCAAAGAAATAGGCTGGGCACGGTGGCTCATGCCTGTAATCCTAGCACTCTGGGAGGCCAAGGCGGGAAAATCGCTCAAGGTCAGGAGTTCAAAACCAGCCTGAGCAAAGAGCAAGACCCTGTCTCTACTAAAAATAGAAATTAATTGGCCAACTAAAAATATATATACAAAAAATTAGCTGAGCATGATGGTGCATGCCTGTAGTCCCAGCTACTTGGGAGGCTGAGGCAGAAGGATCGCTTGAGCCCAGGAGTTTGAGGTTGCTGTGAGCTAGGCTGACACCACGCCCCTCTAGCCTGGGCAACACAGCGAGACTCTGTCTCAAAAAAAAAAAAAAAGAAAGAAAAGAAATAAAAGCTGAAGATTTCCTAAATTTGACAAAAGACAGATTCAAGAAGCTGAATGAATTTCAAATAGAGTTAACTTTCTTCCCACCCCCCAAAATGCAAAACCACAACACATCATACTCAAAGTTCTGAAAACTAAATACAAAATAAAAATCTTGAAAGTAGCAAGAGAGAAACAAAGCTTTACTTTTAGAGGAACAAAACTGCAACAGATTTCTCAGGAGAAAACATGAAGGCCAGAAAAAAAGTGACATACCTTTTAAGTGTTGATGAACTCTTAATCCCAAATCTTATTTCCAGCAAAAATATTCTTCAAGAATGAAGAGGACCTAGAGTATTGATCATTAGGGAAATGCAAATCAAAATCACAATGAGATACCACTTTAGATCCACTAGTATGACTATAATAAAAAAAATCTTAGGCGAGGCGTGGTGGCTCACGCCTGTAATCCTAGCACTCTGGGAGGCCAAGGTGGGCGATTGCTCGAGGTCAGGAGTTTGAAACCAGCCTGAGCAAGAGCGAGACCCCGTCTCTACTAAAAATAGAAATAAATTAATTGGCCAACTAATATATATATAGAAAAAATTAGCCGAGCATGGTGGCGCATGCCTGTAGTCCCAGCTACTTGGGAGGTTGAGGCAGGAGGATTGCTTTGGCCCAGGAGTTTGAGGTTGCTGTGAGCTAGGCTGATGCAATGGCACTCACTCTAGCCTGGGAAACAAAGTGAGACTCTGTGTCAAAAAAAAAAAAAATTGTAATGGAAAATAAGTGATGTCAAGGATGTGGAGAAATACGAACTTTTGTGCATGGCCACTGGGAATGTTAAATGGTGAAGCCACAGAATGGAGATTCCTCAAAAAATTAAATGTAGAATTACCATATGATGCAGCCATAGCAAGTTTCCTAATAAACTACTTCATAATTTCTTCAGGCAAAGAACATGTTAAAAGTGTGATATCAACAAAAAGCGCCAGCTAAAAAACACAGACAAAACTATGAGCATAAATATGGAGAGATGTCCAATGATTACTATACAAATACTTTCCTGAGTTGTTTATATAACCTATACTGAGAGTTTCCTTAGATAAGAAAAAACCCATAATCATCTTTGGGTTCATAATTGTACTTTCAAAGTCTGGCTTTTTAAAAAACTGCCCATTGGTAGGTACACCATGCATTCTAGTTCTTCATACTCAAGACCTATAAAACATGAATATATATATATTATGTATAAAAATAAAAGGGCATATGGATACAATGTTCCACTGCAAACAAAATATGGCTATTTCATGACACAGTAAATCAGGAGACAGGACAACACATACAGAGATACCACAGATACTTTTTATTTTCATGGCTGCCACTGAAATGTCCGAGAAAGCAAAAATAAGGAAGAGTAGAAAGTCCAAGAGAATATGGCTTACATATTACAAAGTCTTTAATGGATTAAGGCTAGAACAAGCAGTAAGTGAGACCAGTGGTCCCCAACCTTTTTGGCCCCAGGGACCAGTTTAATGGAAGACAATTTTTCCACAGACTGAGGGTGAGGAGTTTCGGTGTTGTGGGTTGGGGCATGGTGTGGACCTAAGGTGGTGATACGCGGCCCATTTCCTAACAGGCCACAGACCTGTACTGGGCCATAGCCTGGAATTGGGGATTACAGAGTTAGACCCATGCTAAACACCTAGGAAAATGAGGCAGGCTTGCATCTTTGGCCGTGAGTATTATTCCTTTGCTAGTCTCCACTGTTAGTGTACAACAGTATTTATTCACCTATAAGCAAATCTACTTTCAAATGAAATAATCCCTAGGTCCTCACAGTTCTCAATATAAATGTAACTTCACCTACTTGTTCTAGTTACTTTATTGTTTTTCCTGCCTGTACTGTTAAAAAATCTTTAAGCATAAATACAATTAAGGCCAAATTTAATGAAGTTCAATCTAGACAAGGTATTATGTATTTGATAGTATACCCTTTTCAAGTCTAAATTTTTATACTTCTTTTCCATCACCTAAGGTTTTTCTGCTCTGAAGTTATCTGCAAGATCAGGACTGACAAGCATGTTTCCATTTACTGCTGATTGGCAATGACTGTCCCTTTCTATAGGCCAGAGGGCCTGTTTAATCTTAATGTCAGATACTTGAAACACAAACCATCTACCTGCTTATTCAGATATGGCTTTACAGTTTCTAAATTGTTTGAAAAACTGAATTTAAATTCCTACTGAATTTTGTTACATATAATGATTTCATATATGTACTAAGTGTTGGTTATAAGTAATCTTTCCAGGCTGGGCGCAGTGGCACACGCCTATAATCCTAGCACTCTGGGAGGGCGAGGTGGGCGGATTGCTCGAGGTCAGGAGTTCAAAACCAGCCTGAGCAAGAGTGAGACCCCCCTCTCTACTATATATAGAAAAAATTAGCCGGGCATGGTAGCGCATGCCTGTAGTCCCAGCTACTCAGGAGGCTGAGGCAGAAGGATTGCTTGAGCCCAGGATTTTGTGGTTGCTGTGAGCTAGGCTGACGCCATGGCACTCTCTCTAGCCTGGGCAACAAAGCGAGACTCTGTCTCAAAAAAAAAAAAAAAAAAGGTAATCTTTCCCCAAAAGGGCCTTTAATAAAACTCTTCAAGTTGCTGCTGAGCTTACTATTTTCACAGAAAAGATGCTGTGGAAGTTACTATCTTAGCAGCTTTCCAATTCTCAAAGTTCAAAATCTCTCTAGTAATTTTTTCTATTTGGGATTTTTAGAAACCTTTATGTCTGTGAAACAGATTAAGGTATTATTAAGGCTTATTTTATATAAATTATTTTTCATAATTCTCCCTACTGTGAGTACTTTCAAATTTTACTCATCTATTTTCCTTATTTACATCCCTTTCTCTTATATAAATTCTAATTCTTTGATGTTGAGTAAGATACAAGTGATGGCTAAAATAGCCCCCAAATTATGACAACTATAGGATTTCCCTCCAATATAAATTCTCTGGTTTTGTGTTTTGTAAGGATTGAGTAACATATGTAAAAAAAATAAAAAATAAAAAAAAAATAAAAGCAGGCATGATTGTAAAAAAAAAAAAAAAAAAAGGATTGAGTAACAGCTAAAGGCCTTTCCACATTTATTGCATTTATATGTCCATGACTAAAAGCCTTCTCACAATTATCAAATTATAAGCTTTCTTTTTAGTAGAGATTCTCCAGTTTGAATGACTACTAACACCTTTCCACATTGATTAGTTAGATCTGTTTCTTTCCAAAATGAATCATCTCATGTTGAGAAAGGTCTGAGATATTTGGCACTACCTACCAATGCTGAAAAAACTTACATACACTTCAGACTGAATAATTCCAGTTCTAGGTATAAAATCAACGGAAATACACACAAATACCCCCAAAAGACATAAACAAGAATACTTATAGCAGTATATTTATTATAACACAAAATTATAAAAAATACAAATATCCATCAATAGGATAAATAGCAGTATATTCTTAAAATGGAATAGTAGACAAAATGAAAATACACTACTGCCACATGCAATAATGTACAAATCTTAAAAATGTTCACTGAAATAAGACAAAAGAATTCATGATGTATAATAAAAAATATAAAGTTTAAAAACATGCAAAAACTACTTTATGACATTATAGGCTAGGAAAGTAGTAATCTTTACAGAAGTAGCAACTGCTTTGTGTTACATAGAGTGTAATGAGAAATACAGTTCACAGATATGTTCTCTTATGGAGATTGATGATTACAATTGTTTTGTAACTTGCCTCTGCACATATTATGTATTTTTTAAAATAAACTATTTGAGTCAGCAGGAGCAGTTGAAGACTTTAAAAGTTAGCTTCATATCTGATAGAGTTCAATAATAATAACATCCATCTTATATGCTAGTAAACATTAGAGAAATAGTTATGTGTTTTGGTACTTTCAGTTAACAACTATTATTACGTTTGTGATTAAAATTACATTAACCTGTTCAAGCATGCTTTTCTTTTTAAAACCAAAGGTTTATAATAACTTGGAAAGGGTTCACAAAGAAATCACACCATTTATTGTATTTCTATGTTTTCTCCCTTGTGAGTTCTTTGATGGACAATGAGGTTTCTCTTATAACTGAAGGACTTACCACACTCATTACAAACATAGGGCTTCTCTCCTGTGTGAGTTCTCTGATGTACAATGAGATTTGTCTTCTGGCGGAAGCACTTACCACATTCATTACATTTATATGGTTTCTCTCCTGTATGAGTTCTTTGATGATGAATGAGATATGACTTCCTGCTAAAGGCTTTCCCACACTGAGGACATTCGTAGGATTTCTGCCCTGTATGTATTTTCTGATGTACGGTGAGGGTTGCCTTTTGGCGAAAGGACTTCCCACATTCATTACAGATATAAGGTTTCTCCCCTGTATGAATTCTCTGATGTAGATTGAGATTTGTTTTCTGACTGAATGATTTCCCGCATTCATTACATTCATA